>CM021102.1:409245061-409388078 GCA_007115665.2 Sequoiadendron giganteum | reverse complement strand
G
The DNA here is from genome assembly GCA_007115665.2 of Sequoiadendron giganteum. Taxonomy (NCBI): domain Eukaryota; kingdom Viridiplantae; phylum Streptophyta; class Pinopsida; order Cupressales; family Cupressaceae; genus Sequoiadendron; species Sequoiadendron giganteum. The sequence goes on along the minus strand of CM021102.1, from coordinate 409,388,077 downwards.
GATAAGGTCATCAACATCGAGCAGCTGGCCGGAAACCAAGACCTAAAAATCTACACGAATCCGATGCCGAATCATAATCAGGGAAATAACCAAGGGAATAATAAGGGTAAACAAAAGTATGCTAGTGCCAATCTAGTATACGAGGAGATAGTCAGATGTGTCGATGAGTTGGTCACTGTCATAAATATCAAGGGAACCAACAATGACTGTGGAGTCACCACACGAGGCGGAAAAGTCACCATTGCCGGGGCACCTGCTAAGACCCCCATGACCAACACAAAGGCTGTCCCCTATGATTACAATGTAATTGACCAACTGAAGAGAACACCCGCACAAATATCCATCATGGAATTACTAAAAATCTCCGCCGCTCATCGACAGATCCTGGATGAAGCACTAGCTGCCTCTACCATCGCTGCTACCCTTGACACAGAGCAATTTCAGGCTATGGTAGGTAACATTGTTACCCCGAATCTCATCACATTTTTGGACCAAGATTTCCCCCCGCAGCCATCTCATAACCGGGCACTTCACCTCCAAATCCTAGTTCATAAAAAGAAAGTCAAGCGAGTCCTGGTAGATGGTGGTGCAGGTCTTAATATTTGTTCTCTAAAACTTATAAAGAAATTGGGATTCACCGAGGATTCCATCAATAAAACAAAAGTATCACCATAAGAGCATATGATGACCAAGAAAGAGTGTCTCAGGGCACTATCAAGATCCCCATCCAAGTGGGGCCAACAACCATGGAAACAACTTGTCAAGTTCTTGACCTTGATTTTCCATACAACATCCTCCTGGGACGCCCATGGATACACGGAATGAAGGCAGTGGCCTCAACATATCATCAGTGCATTAAGTTCTCATATCAAAATGAGGAGGTTACCATATATGGGGATCCTGAACCATTCGCCTATTGCAGAAACTTGGAAGCCAAGTTTTACAAGATCCCTCAAGTACCTAAAAATGATGAAGGACCATCCACTTCATACATAGACCCAGCTAATCTCGCCTCCACTTCTGCGACAGAGACACCCGCCATCCCCGACATATCCAAGATCAAGAACATGATACAGGACAATGGATGCGGTGATTATAGAATGAAGAGAAATGCTTTTGTTGTAGGAGAGTTACCACAATCTCCTAGATCACATGGGCAACCACAATTGACTCAAACACCTGTCCGCACTAGAACAGAACCCTCTGGATTCCACAATTGGGGGGATCTCAGTCAAGAAAATGTGGACGAGGAGGACATCACAAACACTCTGTACCAAGATGAAAGACCCACTCCCACCCTGCCCATGGAGGAAACAAACAGAGGGTTACAAATGATGTTCGGCATGGGCTATAACAGGAATGAAAGCCTAGGAAGAAATAGTGATGGACGGTTGGAGCCCATCATTGTAGAAAGAAGAACGCAGAACCTTGGCCTCGGTTGTACCCCTCCGAGTATAACTGTGCGCGGCAGAAATGTTCCTAATAGGGCAGTCAGGTCCTCTCCTCGGGTCTCGACAACTAATCTTAGATTACCCGTGTCCACAGGCCTACCTCTCGATAACTTCACATTTGACATAACTGATGTTTGTAGCAGCAGTGATGACGATGACACCATAGGTGGCCTACCTAGGCTCTTTGAAGATTCCACCTTATTGATGATTAGTGTCTCACCCGCTGAGCCAATCCAACAAACCCACCAAATCCACTTAGTATACCCCCAACTCATCGATCACGACCAACGGGGACTGTCGATTCTAGACTCATTCGAAAACGATGAGGCTCTCTCTGAATTCATGGGACTAAGGGATACTGTTCCATGTGGAGATCACAAGGCAGGATTTGATATCACTCTAGACACACAAGCATACTATGGGGAGACGATTGAGTCTTTCAGTCACAAGAGAAAAAGATCGAGAATAAACTTAGAGTTATTGAGTGAAAACCACACTGTGACACTCTCTAACCATAAAATAGTAAAAATAAAGGACGCATCCAATGGCGAAAACCTCTCTGAGGCACCAGAGGATGAAGGATTCAATCTCCCCCCTACGGCTCTACACCAGGAGAAGTCAACAGTATTGGCAGAACAGTGCAACCGGGTCAACTTAGGAACAGAATCGGAACAACAAATTACCTTCTATGCAGAATCCCTCCTAGAAGAAGAACAAAAACTACTAGCAGCTTTCCTAAAGGAGAGAAAGGTAAATTTTGCATGGACCTATGCAGACATGCCAGGCCTGGATCCTGAAGTAGTAGTGCATCATTTGGCCGTTCACCCCGGAGCAAAACCAGTCAGACAGAAGCTAAGGAAGATGCACCCACAAATAGCCTTACTTGTAAAGATTGAGCTACAGAAACTTCTGGATGTTGGCTTCATACGCCCGATTGACTATCTAGAATGGGTATCTAACCTCGTACCAGTCTCAAAACCGAAAGGGGGCATCCGCATCTGCACCGATTTCAGAGACCTAAACAAAGCATGTCCTAAGGATGACTTTCCACTACCCAACATTGACATGATAGTGGATATGACGGCCGGACATGAGATGCTTTCCCTAATGGATGGTTTCTCGGGGTACAATCAGATATTGATCACAAAAGAAGACCAACACAAGACAGCATTCACATGTCCATGGGGCACCTACTGCTGGAATGTAATGCCATTTGGGTTGAAGAATGCAGGAGCTACCTATCAAAGAGCCATGACATTAATCTTCCACGACATGATCCACAAAACGGTCGAAGATTATGTAGATGACATACTTGCTAAATCAAAGAATAGACAAGACCATATAGCAACTCTAAGTGCTATCTTTGATAGGCTTGAACAATATAAGGTTAGACTCAACCTGAAGAAGTGTGTCTTTGGGGTGCAATCAGGGAAGCTGCTAGGATACATAGTTTCAATGAGAGGGATAGAGGTAGACCCTGCAAAGGTAAAAGCAATCCTTGAAATGAAAGCACCAAGAACATTGAAACAACTAAGAGGATTGCAAGGAAGACTCTAGTCCATCCGAAGATTCATAGCACAATTGGCAGATAAACAGATTGCCTATTCACACCTACTTCACAAGGGAGTAGCTTTCAGATGGGATGACAAATGCGAGCAAGCATTCAACAAAATAAAAGAATATCTACTTACACCACCTGTATTGATGCTACCAATTGTGGGGAAATCACTAATCCTATATATCTCTGCAACAACAGCCGCCCTGGGGGCCCTTTTAGCCCAACATGATGAAAAGGGAACTGAGCGGGCTATCTACTACATCAGTAGAACAATGGTGGGACATGAGCTCAATTACATGTCAATAGAGAAAGCTTGCCTAGCATTGGTATTTGCGGCTTAGAAATTCAGACACTACATGCTAGCACACCAAATCAAGTTGATTGCCAAAATAGACCCTCTAAAGTACCTATTGACAAAAGCAGCACTTACAGGTAGAATGGCTAAGTGGGTAATGATATTATCTGAACATGATATCGAGTATGTAGAACGAAAAGCCATAAAAGGACAAGTCATTATGGATCAGCTGGCAGAAGCTCCCCTCTACACAGATAATCCACTCATATCAGAATTCCCAGATGAGTCCCTTTTTAACCTTGATGCAACAGACCACTGGAAGCTATACTTTGATGGCTCTCACACACAACATGGGTCAGGAGCTGGTGTGTTTTTCATCACGCCGCAAGGAGATTGCATACCTAGATCATACAAGCTGGCATTCCCTTGTACGAACAATATAGTGGAATATGAGGCTTTGACCATAGGACTCAAGATTGCAGCACAATGGCGAATCATGGCACTAAAAGTCTATGGCGACTCGCAACTTATCATCAACCAAGTCAACGGCGAATACCAAACCAAGGATGATAAGCTCACACCATACAAGAAGGTGGTAGAAAGCCTCAAGGAATCTTTCATCGATATTACCTTTGAGCAGATACCAAGGACAAACAATAGAGCAGCTGATGCAATGGCAACAATTGGATCCTTACTCGACATCCCTCGTAACGTCTCGAAACATGAATTCCTCGTAGAGCAGCTTCTCGTACCCACATTCGAGGTACCAGAGTCAGAATACGCATGTGAACTCATTGGTCCCGGTGATCTTTGGTATCATGATATATACACCTACCTAAAGTTAGGAATCCTCCCACTGACATCACCCCAAACCTAAAACGCACTTTCATCAAAAGAACTTCACGATTCGTCATCCTAGGAGAGACCCTCTTCCGTAGGAGTACCGATGGAACCCTGTTACGTTGTTTAAAACCCGAGGAAGCCCTGACTGCTCTAACTAAGGTACACAATGGCACGTGTGGGTCACACTCAAGTGGTATGACCTTGGCTAAAAAGTTGCTAAGAACAGGGTACTACTGGCCGACGATGGAAAAAGAGGCACACAATTTTGTCAGAAAATGCTTGCAATGCCAACAGCATGGAGATCTTATTCATGCACCAGCCCAAGAACTGCATCCTATTGTTACACCTTGGCCCTTTTCACAATGGGGGCTTGATCTCATTGGTAAAATATCACCCACCTCATCCAATGGCCATAAATTCATTATCATCGCCACCGAATACTTCACTAAGTGGGTCGAAGCAATTCCCATGACCTACATCACCGGAAAGCAGATATCCAAGTTTATCCTGAATTACCTCATTTGTCGATACGGTGTCCCCCAATCCATTATCTCTGATAATGGGACACCCTTCAAGAATCAGGATGTCCGTGACTTATGTGAAAAATTCAAAATCAAGCATCGCTTTTCCACACCATATTATCCACAAGGCAATGGCCAAGCAGAAGCTACAAATAAAACCATTTTGAAAATCCTCAAGAAAACAGTCAATGAATCTGGTCGTGACTGGCATCTGCAGTTAAATCCCGCCTTATGGGCCTACCGCACTAGCATCTGCACGCCAACAGGCGCCACCCCATTCTCTCTGGTCTACGGATCAGAGGCCATACTCCCCATTGAGATCGAGCTCCCATCACTAAGGATATCACTGCAAAACCTTATCACAGATGAGGAATACATGGTCACAAGACTCAATGAGCTGGAATTACTAGATGAAAGGCGCATGGATGCCCTTAATCATCTACAAGTGTACCAGAATCGCCTAAAACGGAGCTACGACAAGAACATCAGACAACGCACTTTCCAAGTTGGTGACCTCGTGCTGAAAGAAAACCAAAAGAACGTGCCAAATCCAGATACAAAGGGAAAATTTGAGCCCAACTAGCTGGGACCTTTCGTCATCACTGCAAGTTACACATCAGGGGCATATCAACTAGCAACACCAGAAGGCGAGCCTCTGCAGGAGCCTCTGAATAGCTCTCATCTCAAAAAGTTTTATGCCTAAACATTGCAAGGTATAGAACCAGAAAATACAAAAACAATCAGAAAAAGTCCTGAAAAAAATGGTTATCTCGATGAATACCTGGCAAACAGGCATCTTGGTGACAACAAAAAAAATCAAAAGATCAAAAAATCCAAAAAAAAAAAAAATCAGAAAAGGATTGAAAAATAGTAAAGAGAAAAAATCGTCCTCTAGTGAAAACCACTTCGGTGGCACTTTAGGCAAATACCTTGGTGAAAACCTGGCAAACAGGCGTCAAGTGTAAATAAAGTACCTTCCCCATCTATCAGGATCTGCACAACTCATCCACTCCATCACATTCCACTTATCCGCTCACATCCATACCATAGCTTGCGTTGGTATCTGTACTATATTCCACCATTGGAACTACTTGGCATTTCAAAGGTCAGTCTGTCCTGCCTTTATCGAAGTAGTCTACCGCACCACACTGGGGGCACGTTCTCGCAACATCGGATCGGATTCGTGTATATTCTCGTGATCTTTTTCAAAATTCATCAAAAAATTCCAAAAACATTCAGAAAACTCATTCAAAAAACCAAAAACATCCAAAATCATCAAAAATCCAAAAACATGTCAAAATATCAGAAAATCTTCAAAAATTTCATCATTTAGTCTTGTCAGTTTTTTCTACCTTGTCGAACTACGTCGTCTCTGAGCTTGAACGTTGGCAAGGTTGATCTTTGATCATCCCCCGAGACGGTTGGGTCAGTCCTTTAGGCGTCCGTCGCATTGGCAATCTGTTTGCCCATCTAGTCTGCATCTTAAGTCAGTCCTTTAGGCAATAAAATGGCAATCCATTTGTCCATATTATCATCAAGTCAGTCCACCACCAGTCGAACTACGTGGTCTCTGCGTATATAACGTAGGCAAGGCTAATCTATGGATTAGCTCCCGAAACCCCTAGGATAGATCTTTAAGTTAGTCTGTTCATTGTAAAATCTTGAAAATACCAAAAACATTGGAAAATCTTGAAAATACCAAAAACATTTGTAAAACATCTCAAAATTTCAAAAAAAAAACAGCCTCAAAACATTTGAAAAAACCAAAATGGTACATCCATTTCATCTCGCTTTCACTCATGATTGTCATCATTCATAATAAATCATCGTCGCTTTCACCCTTTGGTGAGTTAGTCAGAAGCAAGTTTAGTAGGTTCTAAAGTGAACGCCTAATCGTCAAAGTCTTGAAGGTCTAAGTCAGTAAGTTAGCAAGTTGGTTAACTCAGAGTATCAATAGCTTATCACGCAATCAGTCTCACCAAAACCCTGATCACTACATGTCCTAGGATGAAGCTTTCTTGCGATGGACATAAGCATCAGGTACCCCACATTATTTTAGCCTGGCTAGCGATACGAAGAACATTTGCTTGTTTGTTTACTTTATTTTGGTCTTTTTGACTTATCTTATTTTGCGCTCATTCCAAGGACCTCTCGATGATGCCTAAACAAAACAGGTTTAGAGAGAAAGGAATGGGGCAATGATCATTATCTTTTTATCTGCTGTGCTTGTTGGATATTCTTGTAAAATAACTTCATCATGCATACTTTGTTTTATTTGTAGGAAGGATGTTTTAGGTATCTTGTTGACCACATAAGAAGGCTTTCCTTTTTATGTTTTGGCCCGAGATGTCTAGAATATCTAAACTGCATTCTGAATAAGGTTATGTCTGTCAAGTGTGAACAAGAGTACTCCTATCTGATTGTCAAGTCAAAGTCCATCACACTAGGCGCAACGCCATCCTGGTTCTTAATACCTTGATGCATCGCACCTAGGTGTGTTATCAAACATAAAGAAAGGTATGCTCCTTTCCCATCCCTGGATAAGCAACACATCATTATCATTCATCGTCATATCCAATAAAGTCTCGATGACTAATGGACTTATTGGACTTCTACATTCTGCTTAGATTTAAGGGTTCATCCCTCTCATTTTTCTATCTTCTTTCACGCTAACAATGCATCCATCTTGCATCCGTATTCTCATTCTACATAATCATGTCATACCATCATATCAGGACAACGTCATACCATCTCATCCATCTCACATGCATCGCATAATCATTTAACATGCTTAAAATAATATAGATTTGTTATTCTAAGCATCTTTCGAACATCTCATTTACATCATCATTACCATCCATACATCCATTTTGAACCTCTTTGTCGTGAGATCCACCTCAAATTGTATCTTTTCGCTCGATCTCTCGAGGGGGCAATGTACTAACGTACTTCTTTTCGCTGGGGCATCCGAAAAATCGGAAATTTTTTAATTTCGATATCGGCAACATCATTCTTTGAACCAATGCAACAAGTACATTGCTTCAAAGAGGGGCAAAATGTAGACATGCAAAAATAACATTATGCATTCCGCTTTAACTAACATCATGCATTCAATTCTTCTGCTAATCAATTAAGACAATTTATTGATTTAATCCTAAGGTTCATCAAGCTTAATTAAATAAATCAAATTATTTAATTAAGTTCCTAAGGCTCTTCTTATTTGATTTAATAAATCAAACAAATCAAATATCAAATCCCTAAAATCCCCTAGGTTAATTAATCTAAATTAATTAACTTCTAAATCACAATTACCATTCTCTAGCTTTTGAATCAACTAGAGTCAAATCTAAACTCCTAACTAACCCACCCACTTGCATCAATAAATCAATTTAATTGATTTATTAAAAAGCCTATTTTCTCTCAATAACTCTTATCTTTGACTTTTTTGAACAAAGATTATTCCCCCCAAAACCCTCAACAACATGCATTTATTGACATTTTTCAAATTTGAATGGGCACATTGGCCAAAACTTGCACAAGCTTTGACCAATCCCATCATGCCAAGTGGCTCTATTCTATTGGAGGGGATTTAGTCCCACATTAGCTAAACTTGGCCTCTCTTCTCTCAACTTCTTCTATAAAAGCAATGCATCTTCTCTCATTTCTACAACACACTTGGAAGGTATCTAAACTATAGGCAACTTGAGCTCATAGCAACTCATTGTCTATCTCATTTAGCTTGGAAAAGGGTTGGGAAAGGGCTCTCTCACATCTCCATGGAGGGCACCAATCCATCATAGAATAGAATAGGTTATATTTCCTTTTCTCCATGCATATTTGATCTAGTTTTAGCATTTTATTTGGAGAAATGAACCATGTTATTCTATGAAGATGGCTGAATCTACACAAACAATGTGCAAGATTTCACCATCCTACAGTAAAATGAAAGGTGATATTCCACATAGATAAATAAAGTATGAGTTCAAGGGGTTTCATCACTCCATCCAATATATTCTCACCATATAGTGATATTGAAGACATACACTTGGGGCATGTGGACATTAATGATTTCCTTCAAATGTTCAACAATGAAGAGGACAAAAAATTAATGGCCAAGTCTAGATTAGTCCAAGCTACTATTTTCCTAGTTTGAAGAGTTAGTGTTTCCTTGTGCTTAGAGGTACAATTAGAAAAAATAAAGATGTGTGGTCCCTTTGGAAAAGTGGTCTTATAAATTTATGTACACATGATTGAAAGAGTTTTTGGATTCCCTATCTATGCATTGTATGACAATATTGATAAGGAGGGATCTTTGGATTTTTATGAGAGGAAGACCAAGATTCTCACTGGTTTCATCAACAATCATCTTCTTGTTGCACCAATAAATTATACACTTAAAATGAAAAATTTCAACACAAGTGAATTCAAAGAAGATGCAAAATATTCTATAACAATATTCACTAGGGTATATGGGTACCCTTATGCCAAGGAAGTTCATCTCTAGATGTGCTACTACATCATGAGGATGGTGGAGGAGGATTGAATTGACTAGGGAACTTACTATTCCAATATGGGGCTTAGGCAATTTTCACCAAAACACTTGGTCTTCTTCGAACTTCTCCAGAATATGTACATACAAATGCACCATCACTTCTATAATGGTTTACCATCAATGATAATATTGTATACCGTCATGCTCATGTTGCAAACAATCTCCCCCTTTTTCATTGATGACAACACACTTCTCCAAAACACTCCCCCTTTGACATCAAGGGAAAAGGGTACCAAAAAGATACTTCTCTTCTTTACTCCCCCTTACTAATATATTTACATGAGAGTATCTCCCCCTATCTGCTTTACTCCCCCTTTCTATATTATCCATCACCAAAAAGGAAAAGCTATACCACAAAACCATCTACTAACTTCACATATGTACGTTGAAATCATAAAATTCCATATACAAAGAAAAAATGTACACCTTAACTAGATGAGGATAAAATACCCTTATAAGACACCTTCAATTTTGTAAGGTGTGCCTCCCAATACTTCTTTGCAACCTCCCAATCCTTCTTGGAAAAGGAAAGCATATGACACTGAATTTCAAACTGAACATGGAGGTCTTCTCCTTCTTCTAGAGAACTAGGCACTATATTCTTTTGCACAATCTTCTCAGCATCATCTAAAACTTCAATAAAAGATGTTATTATGAGACTTACCATGTCACAAAGCTTACTGTATTGATTTATGATCTGGTCTTTTTGTTCTTATAGTAGAAATAATTGACTGTGTATATTTTCAATGACTACTCTGTAGCTCCATCTTCATCACTCACCGAATCATAAACACCTAAGGTCTAAGAAATTTGAGACTCAATTGAGTCCATCTAATCAACCTTAATGCTCCTTGTAGAAATTGGCCACTCCAAAAAAAATTAAAATAATTATTATGGCTTCTTCCATACACCTTTGAACTTCCTTCAAGTTGCCTTGCAATTTGGCATGTGCAACACTACACTTATTAGAAACATCAACTATCCTTTTATCTTTGATTTTCTTTTCCATTTACTTCTTTATCTTCTCTTCCAAACCAATAGAATACTCCTTAAAGGAATCTAACAATAACGTCAACTGTTGCACACCAGATAAAGAATTATCTATAGAAATTCTAGGAAGTCCTTCTTGTAGTACCTTCATAGCTTCATCCACCAAATTAGTACTCTTCTAGTGAGTTTGAAGAATCTCCTTTCTCATGGAGGCATGAAAAACATCACCAAGTTGCAACTTATGTAGAGGGAAAATCTTATCCAGGTCCACTTGATCTTGTTGCGTAGGAATCTCCAACAACTATGTAGACACCACTGGTTGAAACTATAATAGCATGTATAAAATATATTTGAATGAATCTCCAAAGGGTCTAGAGGATTCACCTCCTATTTTGGTACTTTCATCTGCATGAGTATCACTCTTCTCTTTCTCTCCACGGCTAGAGCACTTTTCTGCAATCTTCTCCACTTCTGGAGGAAAAGTTTCTTCTTTTTTGTTCTTTAGTCTTCTCTGGGGCATCTTGCGTATCTTCTTTGTTCTACTCATCAATTATCTCCATATTTGGAGGAGTGTTGTCTGCCAACATATCTTCTTTCTATCCTCTTGCTCATGTTTCTCTATGAAAAAATCATTGATTTTTTGAAGAGATGTGTCTTGTTGCATTTGATCCTCATCAATCTTTAGAGAATTGGTTTCCTTATCTGCAAGCACAACTTTCTTCATTTTTGCAAGAATCTTGTATGTTTTCTCCTCTATATCATACCTCTCCATCCTCTTGATTTCTTCTGAGTCCTTCCCCATTAGGGTATCTACGTTGTGTTTGGTCCTAAACACTTTCTTGCAATTAAGAAAATCTTATTCATTCTTCACTAGTAAGGGTTACTCCAGTTTTCTCCAAGGGTTATTTTCTTATCTTTTCTTCTTCCACCACAACTTCTTGTTTGTTGACTCTAAGTGAATTTGCAAGACTCACTAGGAGTTGGTCATGAATATCACCTATATTCACATCAAAGGTTATCATATACATCTCAATTTATTTTTCAATTGTATCTTTGTCAGTAGGAGTTGTCTCATCATACAATAGTGTTGTTTCCTTTAGTGCACCATGCTTTGCAATAGCACCAAATAATGCATCAAAATTCATAGGATTATATTCTTGGACTGGAGGGGTCTTCTCTTTCTCTTTTCCATTAAATTTTGTACCGGTCTCTTCCTGATAGACCTTTGACTTTCTTTTCCAGACCAACTAATATTATTCCTCTTCCTTTTATTCTTCTTCTTTAGAGCTAATATTTTTTTTCTTGTTTCTTTTTCTTTCTTTCTTCTCTTAGGATACTTTTGTTGCATAGTGGTGTTGGATGTATCTTTCTTTTTAGAACCACTTGTTTTTTTTTCTAGAAGGTTTTGCAATAGTAGGTGGTGTGGAAATTGAGGTCCTACTTGACCTTCTTGATTTTTGTGGAGTAGTTTACAAAGAGGCATATGTACTTTGGATTTCTCTGTAGGGTCCTCAGGGGTGCCAAACTCTCTCTCCAAAATAGCCTTCATCTTTTCAATTTTTTCTTCAATGTCCTTTCCAAGGTTCTCTTTTCTTGATTTCTCTTTACAAGTACCAAACCTTTCCACTGTTGTATCCCTAGGTTTTCTCAACACAATCTCTACAAGACTAGTGCATTTGAACTCATCTATCTCATAAGGTAGCTCCAAAACCCAAACAGTTATGGGTTCAACTACTTCCATATAACAATAATCTCCTCTAACCATAAATGTTAAATCATTCTTGTATTTGTCCACAACTTTAGTTGGAATCCTTTTTGTCTCTTGCATCTGAGATTGAAAAGGTTTAAAGAATCCCCACAACATTGAATCAGTAGACTCTTTACCAAGAAATATCCTCAAATGATCTCTAATTTGAGTGGCTACAAGAATACCATCTAGCCATACAACATTCTTGACTCTGAGTAACTCATTGAGAAAGTAAAACATTAAGCAAATGATAAGAGTACCATACTAGAAAGGGTATTTTGACTCCTTTATCTTCTACAAGTTCTCAATGAACTGTAATATCAAGATCTCATAAAGATCAAAATCTTTGACTTCTTTCACTATTTTATGAGCTATATGAATTGTAATGGCAGAGACAAAATTTTCTCTGCTTGTGAAAATTATCTTGTAACCAATCATCATAGAAGCATACTTGACTGTCAGATCTTCAATGTCATTCATAGTTAGGGAATTCTTGTCAAACATCACTCTGGTACAAGATTCATTACAAATTCATTCTTTATGGCCTTCAATGTCGAAACTAGACCAGTGGAGCACAAGCCGGTAGCAACCCTAATTGCCTCTTTTGTTATCATATGCAACATATCCAACCACATGAATTTATTATGAATTTTTCTCAGAACATACTTCAGCCACTCATTATCATAGAAAAAATTAGGAATTTTTTTCCACAAATCCAACCTCTTCTTTGTTAAACTGACATACTCTGGTTTTAATTCAAAATCATCTCCAGTTAGCACCTTTTCCCTACACTCCATCATCTTCGAGTAATCATATTCATCCAACTTTGAATGAATGGTAATCTACACATCCTCTATGTGTAGAGCATTTGATGAAACCCTAGAAAACACACCTTCCTTGTCCATCTCCATTGACTTGTACACATGCTTCTTAAATTTAGGTCTTGGCCTCTCAAGCACATCAATAACTTGTGGAGTAAAATTTTTGAATTCTTCTAAACTAGGGTTTGCAGGAAACTATAAATACCTTGTGAATTTCGTCGGTAGGGTTTTACTTGACACTAGAATTCCCTTTTCTTTTATCTCCACTTCAAATGATTGAACTTTTAGATTTTGAGTATGAATAATGAAATATAAACCGTTTTCTAGTGACCTGATATGCACATTAATTGCAATAGAGAAAGTTAGGTCAAAAAGATGTTAAATTCTCTCTATATCATCACAAAAACCTTTAAATTTTTTGTAAATCTCTGAATTGAGAGATTTCTCACTATAGATTTCACCACATATCAAACATATCAATCTACACATGCAACATTATGCTGAAGACACCAACATCTCACCTTTGGCAGGCGGCTAGAAAGTTTTCTCCTAAAACTCCCCTTGAGCCAATGCTCTCTATCTAGTTTTCAAAGGAAAAATTTGTACTAGGATTTTTCATAGACTCATTCTTCACCTCATTCTCTTCCTTTTTCTTCTATATCTCGTTCATCTCCTTCTTTAATTAAACTAGATCAACCTTCTTTACTGGATCAATCTTCTTTTGTGAAGCAAAGGGCTTCACATTCTTTCCTTTACAAAACTTAGCTATGTGTCTAGGTTTATTGCATTTATAACATGTGACACTTTGCTATGGAGAAAAACTACTTCTTCCCATTTGAGATCTACATTTAGAAGCCTTATGCCCAAATACATTGCATGTATAACAGTAACCAAGGAATGATTAAAATATCATACCATTATTGTAACCATTCATCATCTGACTTCTACATTCACTAGCCTTATGACCAAATCTATTATATGTATGACATTGACCAAAAAATGATTGAAAGTTATAATTTATTCTACTTCTACACTCTATAGCTCTATGTCCAAATTTATTGCAAGAATAGTAGTAACTGGATTATAATATGAATACCTTTGTGCAACCATTTGTCTAATAGGAGGTCTCTTGAGAATTTTCTCCGGGTTATGAACATGTTTGATATTTCTCTTCTTATTTTCAATATTCTTTTTTCATCAACATCATTTGGAGTTTGATTTTATTTTGAGCTTTCTACCTTTTCAAACCCTAATCTTTCTTTTTCCTTAGAAGCTTTCTGACTAACAAGCATATCATCAAGCAAGGTGAATCTCTTCTTGAATGTTTCCTCTTGAATCTTTGCTTTCTCCAGATCTTTCCTCAAAGACAAATTCTTCAAGTCTTGAACATTTTGGAGACTTGTCTTTCAATTTAGTATTCAAGTAGTCTTCAACTCTTTTTCCTTCTTCAACTTGCACTTTTAGAATGGTGATTGTTTCATTTGATTGTTTGAGTTGCTAATTTTGTTCCTTGATTCTTTCTTTAACTTTCTTGATTTGATCCCTCAACTTCTTGATGCACTCATCAACTTCCTTAATATTTTCTTTCAGATCTCTATTCTCACATTTAGCTTTATCTAGATCATCAAGAGTAGATTTAAGTTATCCTTCCATGTCAACTTCACAGTCTTCTTCAGTAAACCCTTCCATTATAATTTCTTCCAAAGGGGTGGGATACCTCTTAGCTTCCATGTGTTCAACCTCCAAGTTCTACCTTAGCGGTTAAGACAATTGAAGGAACCAAGCTCTTATACCAATTGTTGAACACCCAAAATACTGAGAGTGGGGGGTGAATTAGATTCACTTAAATTCATTAACTTCATCAACTTTAAACATACATTCAAATCATCTCATCAAACTTGCAGAAATGGAAAAGAACAATTGAAGCATTCACCACAACAACAAACACAAGAAAACCAGATTTATATGGAAAACCCTAGGAAGGGGAAAACCATGGTGAGGATTAGATCACAATATATTAAAATTGGTTACAATGGATTATAGATTGGAGGACTCACTTTCCAAAAAGAAAGGCTCACTACCAAGGGCTCATTGCCCAAAGGACTCACTATCCAAAATAGAAGAATGGCTCACTACTAGATTTTGAACTACTAACAATGCATCTGTAACATATCAAAGATACAATTCCAATTAAGCTGAGATAAAATTGACTTTACACACTTCATCCCTCACCACCATCACACTTCAAACTTGTCATAATTGCTCTCTCATTCACACATCATCATCTCTCATACAACTCACACTGAATTGAATTTCTATATGTACATACATCTACAAAGAAATATATCATCAATTAGGTCAGCCTAATTAGATGAAATGTGTAACACCATAACCTGTCGACTCAAAACTACAACCCACATACCTTGTAGAAGAAACCAAAACATGTTCTTCACAAAAATAGGTGGAATGACCTATAATTACTCCCATGATTGTGCTCCTTTCATAATTCAACTGTGTATGACCCCAAAACCCCTAGGTCGACACCGCACAAAAAAATAGGTGAAGCAACAACTAAATGAACCAATTATTCATTCACAACTAGACATGCAGACCACCAAATCACTTGCCACTTAGATTGAATACAATTTTGACATGTACTCAAATAGTTCCTCAAAATTATACAACATAATAATCATCCATGGTGGAATGCAAGGAATTCCAATAGACACTCTATACCTATAATTATGTTTCTACTAAGCTCGATACCCTGTCATTGATATCATCACTGCGAAAGACATGCAACCTTGAAACTTTGAATGTATACTCCTTCAACATGTACCATTATTACCTTAGAATTACATGACAAGATTCTAGAAAGTAGAGCAATGGGGACCAAAAAATTGTTGCTTTGTTACTTACTATTCTAGTTTGGGACTTAGGCAATTTTCACCAAAACACTTAGTCTTCTTCATACTTCTACAAGCTATGTATGTATATAGATGCACCATCACTTCTAGAATGGGTTTCCATCAATGACAACACCATATACCATCATGCTCATCAGGGATAACTTTAAGAAACCCCCCCCTCAACAAAGGTGTAAAATCTTGGCGAATCTTTCCTTTTATTTGAAAAAATATTAATTTTCCTGGCGAATATTATGCACAGTATTAATTTTTTTGTAAAATCCTAGCGATTCTTAATGAATAATTGGTCAAAATAATAATCACAGTGGAAAATCCTAGTGAATAATCACTAAAAAATTAATTACAATGGCAAGTCTCTCCTTTAAAAATTTGCATAGTTGGTCGACCCAATTGCCCCATATATTTATTTGTTTTTTTTAATATTGAAGTAGGGGCTTGGGGGTGGCAACCACCGATGGGGTCAAGGGGGAAAATCCCCCTTGTGGGGGTCGAGGGGGCAACGCCCCCTCATGGGGTCCAGGGGCAGCGGCCCTAGCGCGCTCCTGTCGTGATACAGGTGGGGTCGAGGGGTAGAGCCCCTCACCACCAAGCATAAATTCACTATTGAAAATGCATTGCAACACACATGAATGAAGTGTTTTTAAAAAATCTCACTTGAAAAGTAAGACTAAATGAAACTTGAAAATTTTACCATCAATTAGCTTTTAAATTAGGCGGCTGCAAGTTCATTTCATGAGTGAATATCGACGTGAGTGATCATCATCAGTGGGACACTTAGGGATGTCCCATTGATACAACGATGATGACGTATGTCATGAACTATTGGCAACAGTGAACAGTGGAGATCAAATAGAGCTTTGATAGGATGTCTTTCTGGGAGCTTGGCCCGAATATTGTAGATTCCCTTTATGATTGTCTAAAATTACACAAGTGGTGTACCTGTGCCTTGGTGGACCCCAAGTGGAGTATGGAAGCCTTATCAGCGTAAGTGAAAATCATCAGTGGGACACTTAGGGATTTCTTGCCGATACAACGATGATGATGTATGTCATGAACTATTGGCAACAATGAACGGTGGAGATCAAACAGAGCTTTGATCGGACGTCTTTTCGGGAGCTTGGTGTGAATATAGTAGATTCCCTTCTTGATTCTCTGGAATTACACAATATTACTAGCGAATATTATTAATATTTTTAATTACTTTATAAACTACCGGTGAATCAATGCCAATGACGCATTGTTTACATGGTGAATTAATCAAGACAAAATTATTTTTTTGTAAAAACCTCGCAATTCAGTCTCCATTTTAGCTTGTACTATTCACCATTTTTGGAGCTCTCGATTTCTATTATTCGCCAATTGGTGAAGATTCACCTCTAAATTTTTCCATGATGCTCATGTTGCCAACACCATCCAATCAATCCCTGCATCTCCTATATAAGTAATATTTCCATCCTTTCATCCTTGTCCAAAGCCTTGGTTCTCCCTTATCATTGGTTCCTATTCATTCTACTATCCTAACCATCAAGGATAACTTTAAAACCCCTCGGCAAGGTGTAAAATCATGGTGAATCCTTCCTTATTTTTTGAAAAAACTATTAATTTTCCTGGCGAATCTATACACATTATTAAAAAAAGTTGTAAAATCCTAACAAATCTTAATGAATAATTGGTAAAAATAATAATGACACTGGCGAATCCTAATGAATAATCACTAAAAATATTAATTACAATGGATAATCTCTCCTTTAAAATTTTGCATAGTTGATCGGCGTAGTTCCCCCATATATTTTTATTTTTTGTAATATTGAAGTAGGGGCCCAGGGGTGGCAGCCACCGGTGGGTTCAAGGGGCAGTGCCCCTTGCAGGGGTCAAGGGGGCAGAGCCCCCTTATGGGGGTCGAGGGGGCAATGCCCCCTCACGGGGTTTGGGGACAACATAAATTCATTATTGAAAATGCATTGGAGCACACACAGATTAAGCGTTTTTTCAAAATATCACTTTAAAATACAAGTGAATGAAAACTGAAAAAGTTACCATCGATTAGCTATTTAATCAGATGGATGTGAGTTAATTCTGTGGCCTAATACACATGTGCCTTTTAAAAGGCTTGTTGAGGCCCGAAATTTGTTTTGGACCACACGATTAGATTTAATCATGTGGCCCAAAACAAATTTCAGGCCTCAGCAAGCCTTTGAAAAGGCACATGCATATTAGGTCACGGAATCAAATCACAACCATCCAATTAAAATCTAATCAATGGCAATAGATAAAATGCATATTCAAGGCTAAGCTGCTAAAGTATCCCTAAAATTAAATAGTATTTTATTATTAGTGGTGATATTACCCCAAAATTGATCGGAGGAATATAATATTACTGGCGAATATAATTAATATTTTTAATTATGGTATAAACTACTGGCAAATAATTTCCAATGATGCATCGTTTTTATGGCGAATTAATCGAGACAAAATTATTTTTTTGTAAAAACCTGGCGATTCAGTCTCCTTTTTAGCTTGCACTATTCACCATTTTTGGAGGTCCCGATTTCAATTATTCGCCAATTGGCGAAGATTCGCCACTAAAGTTTTCCCTGCTAACCATCATATCCATTATGTTCCCTCTCCTGAATCCTCCATGTAATCCCATCCCATCCAATCCATTTACCCTCCATCCATCTCTCCAACACCAAATTTGTAAATAAATATATTCAAACACAATCAATCCTAATCCATGCAATCTAGTGCATCATCCCAAATCATCCATCAATTTTGATCCAACTCAATTAATGATCAATTGATTCACTTTAATCCAATTATCATCATAGGGATAAATCATTCCTAATACTCATGGTGTTCTTATCATTAACCAAAAAAATTGGGCTATACATAGTTCTTATCATTAACCTTATTATCCTCACCATCATCCACCATCAATCAATCAATCAATCGATTTTCAACTTGACTAGGGGCACAATCCTAGTTTGATTTTGGATTTTTATGCACACTTTCTTGTTGCTTATATGTGTTTTCATTACTTAAATGTCTTTATCATAGTCTTTGCAACATATCACAATAAGGGTGTCGTGGATTTTCATATCATGATGTCATAATGGATATATTTTCCTTTGAACTTTACCACATGTACTTGGCATATCATTGTTGATGGGTGTTTTTGCACTTTCTCAACATAGAAACTGCACAAGTGCAATGCCTCTCTTGAAAGGTAATTTTTGGTACTAAAATTTAGAAATCACCCCAAGGTCTCTCAGGTCATGACAATACTTAGAATAGTTCAATTGGTTGATGTGATTTGATGGTAATCACAAGGAGGCCTTTATGGTTTACAAAGCATGGGAAGTTGGGTCTACAAGTGGAGTTTCAAAGTGCTGGAAGTGAATGAAGAGTGGCTACACATTTAGAACCACAAGCTGAAACTCACTATGTTCATCAGATTTAGCATTGTTGGGATGTTTGGAATCCTACACTAACAAAGGTTCAAAATAAATAGCAAAAGAGGAAGGGTTAAGGGAGCTATTCTAAATCTAAGCTATGAATGAACAGTAATAATAGAGGATGATACAGTAGACAGACTCCCATAAAATTGAGTTTTTCTTGACCAAGAGAACCTATAGCTATACAAAACTAGTGCAATCTTCTAAGGCCTGTAGATTTTTAGATTATGCATTCACCTCATGAACATACAATTGAACTAAATTGTAGCATATGAATTAGCTCAGACTAGCTTTGCAAAGTGATTCATCATAAAAAAAACACAAAAAGCATGAGCTGGAAGTGTATCAAATATTATAACAACCACCATTAAAAAAATTCAAGAGACTAACTAAAAAAAAAATGAACATGGAAGCTGAATCACACATGCACAAAGAGCAAGTTCAAATAAAACACCCATAAAACAATGCAATGATTCCTTCTATTGCTACAAAATTCCTCTTACAACAATTCACCACCACCTATAAATGAGGAGCAAGCCCCTACCTATAGTTTTCCAAAAGGAGAATGAATGAATAGGATTTAATTACAATGTGTGGCCCAAATTTGTTACAGCTTATGGTTTCACCTACCCCTAATAATTCACAATTTAAAATAGACTATTTTATCATCTTCTCTATTTTTTCTTGTAGCATATTTTTTCTTTTAGCCACTGTAGTTGTTTTGTCTTCTAGCTGCCATCTTCGCCATAACTAAAACCTATTGAAATTTGCCATTCAGTATTTCCAGTATTTCTTCATTCGGTCAGGTGAACCTTGTTGTAGATTTGTGTGACTGAGAAGTAGATATGCTATTCTTGATCTGGGTAGATAGCTTCTTAATGATCATCATCACTTGGTGGAAAATAAAACAACTCCCTTTTGTTTCTGATTTTGGTAGACAGTCCCCTGATTTCTCGGTACTAACTTCCCTTTGGCATGCAACCATATGTTGGTTAGTCCTCCTTTGGTAAACTATCCATCATTTAAGTATATTTTATTTGGAGTACTCCCCTTTGGACATAACTCCCAATACATCTTGTGTGAAAGCAATCTTCTTGTTGTAGCTTCATCCTTTGAAGAGTTCCTCCATGCGAGCTCCTTTTGACAATGCACAACCTAGGTGCACACCCACAAATGAGTTAATCTCGATTGCTTAATCGTTCCTTTTGAGCATATTAAAATCTTCACCACACCATGGTTCCATAAGTCATAAGAGGGCATTATCTTCATTGCAGCCATGTGCTTGATGCAATTTCACATATGAGTCTTTGATGATTTAAAACCCGTCCTCCTTTGGGCATGGCTCCATGTGCAAGTGTATCCTCATATCTTTGTTCATTTTGCACACAACAAAGGAAATTTATTAAAATAAAGCTTCCACAAAATATTAATGAATAACTTAATTATGAGTGAATACCACTACCCAATTACAAGAAGGGATAATTTAATTCAAATACACGGAATTCCCATTTAAGCTTTGATCGTCCCCCGATCCCACATAGTCACCGCGGGCTATATCTATGAAAATTCTAGTCACAAAGTTCTTCTTATGAACGATTAGGGAATTGTTATATTTTCAATCACCTATACACCATTGAGATATTTCCCATTATCAATTTTACCCACATCCCCCTGACAGACGGGAAGGCCAAACCGCCGGAGTTCATGTGATTCTCTTCAATTGTAGACATCGATTTTGTCAAACTCAAGCACTTCCTGCCATTATGATATCTATCCTTTCATAAATTAACCTCATACTCTATGGCGCATGGAAAAACTAATAGAAATTCGAGAATGAATATGGATGATGTTGTTTGCGGAAATCTTGGACGTGATTGTTGTCTACGGGAAGGAGGTGCAGAGGTGCTGCTAGGGATGGTCGTCAATGTGACGACATTGTTGTCACCGCTCCCTGCACAAGGGAGTCCACAAAGTCCTCGACATCATGATAACTGATAGTTAGTTTTGCAAACCGCTCCCGAGGCATGCGAGGGCCCAAGAAAGTCATAATTTCCTTTTAAATGTTTCTCGTCGAAACACCACCAACATATTTTAGATAGCTTTGATTGCCAAAGATTCAAAATCTCGATTGTTTCTAAATGAAAATAGTAACGATGCATCATGATTTCATTGTAGAATATTTACTGGACCGCCATCCCTGGAGATGCGGGAACTAAGCGTGGAGACGACGTGAAGGAGGCAGCGTTAAGAATGTCGTTTGATGACAAGATTCACTATGGGTTCCGCATGGTTTAAAACCGCCAAGGAGAATGCGGGGGATAGACTATGGGTAGCCGCCGTGGGGAGGCCGTACGAACGTCGGGGAAGCTGCATGCATCCTTCGTAATCAAGGCTTATGCCCCATCACTGGTGACTTTAATTCCCTCAAAACTAAGTTTAACAGTGACTTGCCATGAATTCAAATGGATGGCCTAAGACTTTTGAGGATTTGATGAGTACTCACCTATGATCACTCGGTACCCACTATCACAAGAGGACTCCCATGCGTAGTCGAGATAACAAGGATTCAATCTTTTCTTAAAAGCTTCAGCGCCCTTCTTGCACTGAATCTTACCATTCTCATAGGCGTGTAAGCCCACAAACTGCAACTACCCATAATACTTCTGAATGCCTTACTCGTAGAAAGCTTAAGGGGTCCAGGACAATGCGTGGATTATGTGATGAAACCTTAGTGTGAAGAGGTTATGTTTTTCGAGTGGCATTGGATATCAGTAGATTTCATGATTAAATTCTCCGTAGGCATCATAACTTGTTTGATAGCTTTTTCAAAGTCGTTCACCTTGCCACCACTAATCATTTTCTTTGTTTCATCACCTTTCACATGGTTATCAAAGAATATTTTGAATCCTAGACGTACCTATAAGAGATATCGTTCAAACACGAGAATCATGCAGAAGCAAAGAGAGAGATCAGGGTACACAGTCTTGTTATGTCAAATCATATTCTTGGTTTAGCGATGATGTCCTCCCTTTGGCATCCTTTGACATCCCACTTCTAATCATTTCGTTCATCACAAATCTCAATCTAGCATCCCATACACTCTCAGGTTCCGTCATTCCTATCGTTCAAACTAAAGCACAAAGCTGTCCCAACATCCGACCAAGATAAGATTGTTTATGCGAAATGGTTTCTTCAATCATACGCGAATATTTGTGATAGCTTGATATGAACTCAAACACTTAGTGCAGACCGAGCCTTGAATCTATGAGTCCTACCTCATTCTCGGATAAAACTCGTATTCCTTCATAATCACTCGACTGTTACACCCCAAATTGTGAGGTTATTATTTACTATTACTACATAGGGTAAGTGTGAATGTAATATGAATTATGGAGATGAATTAATGATGCTTGTACCTTGTTATCAATATGAATGTTATCTCATTTTATGTTGTTTCATTTGATGTTATCTCAGTTTATGTTATTCATGGTGAAATACTGCATAAATGAGAATAATGGTTATTGAATTATTGTTATTATAACTTTGAAGATGTTTATATATGCTACTTATTGTTGTGAACAATTGACTACCAAGGTATGTGCTAGTGGTTGCAAATAAATGTTCATTCTTCAGGGGGAGGGGGAGTATCACTCGGGAGAAGATCTTGGTCGGGTAACTAGTAAATTTATAACTATCCGAGCGTACACACCACCCTATATTGAGTGAACTAAGTCAATTTGTATGGGTTATAGGTAAGTAATCCTTAACCGATGGGCCTACATTTGAGAGTCTTGTTACTTATGCATGTTGTATTGGGTGATGTTTATCTATTTGAGTTTTGAGTCTTTCTTTTTGACATTATGTTGATTGTGCTTAGGTTGAGAATTTGGGAATTGTGAATGGTTACCTTTACATCTTTTCATAAGAATGTAAAACGTAGCATATCTATGGGCATATATATAAATACATATACATGGACCTATGTATGAGAGCATTGAAAAATGCACATGTATGTGAGTAGAAATACTCATCGAGGTACATACACAAGGAAACAACTATATGTATATATATGTATGTGAATATAGTCACAAGGTCTTAATCATTCGATATCAAATGGATTATTTGACTATCATATTGCCATATAATGAACATGTTTGTATATATATACTAATACACTTACCAACACTTATCCTTGTCAAAGAAGTTTACATATATAAGTATATGTGGATGCATATATATATACACATTATCATTTATGGAATATGATAGTGAGAGCTATACATCCGATGGAATCGGTTTATATTATGTGGAAAAGTATATATATATAAATGATAATTATAAAGAGGCAACTAGTACTTTCAAAAATATTTGAAGGAATATATATATATATATAAGAGTATATATATTATATACACGTGTTAAGAGCGCATAGAATTAAGAGATTAAAGCGTTGGTTTTATAGTGCATGGGATATATGATTATAACTAGTGCTTGATCATATATGGGCTTTTATAGCTTATAGCGCAACATTCATATAGTGAGATAGGTGCATAATGCAAGCTTGGACCAAGTCCATTAGCCCATATAAAGGAGGCATTTAACTCTACATTTAATGAGGGAAATAACATACACATAGTTTATAGAGTGCTACGGTGGCAGTCAAGGCGCATCATAAGGGATGATTGTGTGCAATATAGACAAACACTTAAGCAACAGATTAGAGGAAGAATTCTATTTATGTATTTCAACCTTGGCTTAAATATGTCGATTGAGATGAAACACGACTCTTTATAAAATCACGTATCATCTTGCTATGGAAAACACGGTGATAAAGCATGGGAATGCATCTAAATCATTATGGTCTTTAACCAAGTTAAAATTTGAAGCTTGAACTAAATCGACGCAATTAATTATATTCGTCGACCTAGTCCACGAAAATAGCCGATGCTAGCTATGTGGAAGAGAAATACAATTGACTTCTTCTATGAATTAAGAAATACCCGCCATTTCATGAGTTTGGTGCCACCTCTAAAACTATATTCTGTAGGTGTCGATTTGTAAATTTCTCCATATGTTTTTTGAATTAGTCTTCATAACTCTAGTAGAATGGAAGGTCAACTCATCTTGTTATTTGCTGAGTATGAGCTAGAATTGGCACCACCTCTAGGATTGAAAATTTCAAATGGTAGTGGTGTCAATTCACATGCCATGGCTATAGGAAATGTTGGAGGCTAGGCTCACTATAAATAGTTGCCCAACTCTCATTCACGGTACTCATTCACCATTCTTCATCAGCTTTTGTAATTTGTCTTTGAGTTTTCCTTATTCACCATATGCGTATCATTTGGTGCATCATTATATGTTCATTCTTCAATTTCTGGGTGACATTATATACAACCATACTTCACATTTTTGAGTGGTCATAGTTCAAAAACAATGTTCACATTTTTTTGAGTTACTATTATCTTTGAAAGAAACGTATTCTACCCAAGGAATACATCATTTCTGCTAGTGATTTCTAAGAGTGAGAAAGAGGGAATTTTTGTGAGGAAATTATCATCTTCTGAGAGACTGGGAACTTAATTCAAGAAACTGGATTGAGCTGGAAGTGGAAGCAACTCTACCATCAATTTGGGATAAGCATAAACATGCATGGGATATTCTTCTACTACTCTTTTGCAAGTTTTGCTATGTTGTTTGAAAAGTATTTTATGTTTGTGCATAGGCATTAAATATGTTGTCTTTTGTAAAAAGGAAAAATGAAGCATTCTAGCTATCATATACATTATTTGTAAGGATCTCCATAATAGGAGAGTTTTCTTGACACATACTTAATTGTATTAGAAATTTCAAAGAGATAGTTCGACACAAGTATTTAACTATACTAGATATGTCAAAGAGATTACTTGACTGAGGAATTTAACTATGTTATAAAAGGTACAACATAGGTATTTAAATATACTAGATATATTTGAACATGGGATGCAATGTGTTTTTATTTACTCCATAGTAGGAGTTGGATGTGTATCTAGTTAATACTAGGCTTGATTTGAATGTAAGAGTCACTTGAGGTACACCCAACCAAGTTATTAGTTTAACTCAGAAAGCTTGTGGTACTCCTAGGATAAGCATGTGAGTGGCTTGTGTACTTACTTGCTAAATAGATTCATTACCAAGTAGATTAGTTTGTTGTAGGTTCGTCTGGGGTGACGGATTTACCCATTGAAGGATAATACCTATGCGTAGCTGAAGATAGCCTTAAGTCAAATCAGCCCTGAATAGTGTATGTGACAAATGACCCTCAATAGAACATACTAAATGAAACACTTTGATCAAAGTAGTGCAAAGTATGACATTCACTTAGACTCTGTGATGCTTGAGACTACACTTTCAGTTCATCGTGATCCTGTATTACATGCTAGTTTGAGAGTTGTCAGATTGCACATGTTCTAGTTATGTAGGGCACAACACTTTTCTCAGTTGGTTGTCATTATCAGTTACTCCACCAATCTCTTTGCCGAAGGGAAGGGTCATCTATCGAATGATAGATGTGCGGGGGAACGCATTAAGAGTCCATGGTTGTTGGAAAAACACCTGAGTGATGCTTCTCCTCCATAGCAAGTGATCGAAGAACCAATATTTAAAAAGATAGATTCCTGGACCATCTTTCAGCTAATAGTTCTAAAGCTCATTGGAGCTATGTTTGTAAAGGTACGAATTCTTGTTACGTGTATTTGTGAAGTTATTATAATGAAGTGGAATCTTTATTGTAATACGATATGATATCTTGTTCGTATATTTTCAATAAAAAAAAGAATTTTTTTATTGCATTGACTTGTTAGCACATTTATTTATTTGTATGATGTTAATTTAGAAATTTGTATTCCCGAAGGGTTGGAATGTTACATCGACACTTGAGATGTTGCACAAGGCATGGAGTGTGGGAAGCCAAGAGGAAAACACCATATAGACGGCTCCATAGGTAGCGTCGCTGATGAATGAAAAACCTACAACAAATCGATTGCGGGAGAAACGAGGCGGGGATCCATGATGAGAAGGTTGCTACCTAAAGACAAGATGATCGGGGGCCTCTACAAAGAACACACCTGCAAAATTAAGGGCGTGGAGTATCCCATGCAGAAAGAAATTGTGGGAATGTCAGGGTTGGGTCGTAACAACAATAGAGAGGTGGATGGATTCTTGACAACAATTAGCCCGCAAGAAATACAATCGGCTCTATGGTGATAATTTGTTAAATAGTGCATACCTCCCATGATTACATAAATTGACTGTATCACCCCACACCCCAGTGAATCATACTCAAACACCAAGCTCAAACACCATGATGCTCACCACCATTTCCATCACAAAGGCTATAAGTCATGTTAAATTAGCGGACCTCCTCAGGGTGATGCTCACAAAGGGGACCCGCATGATCCTAGATAGCACCATTAGTATATCAAGTCATCCTCTTAAAATGCCAATCAACCAATGTAATTTCTGGACTTTGATGTGGAGATGATGCCCGTGAGCGTCGTCTTAATGGTGCAAGAAGAATTATGCAGGAAGGAGCATGCGAGAAGATGTAGTGGGAGTGACGGCTCCCGTAAGGTGACAACCCAAGTCCAATTAAACCCGCTAGAGGCAAATAAAGTGAATACTCCCATAGACATGCCACCGTAATTTACTTCAACACTACGACCACTTCCCACAGATCCTAGATTACTTTACTTCCCTCATTCGATACACATTTTCCATTCAACATAGGATGAAAATCCTGATTTCAATCAGTTCAAACCCATATGCAAGTGTCAATTAGAGCATCCACGCTCTATCAAAGACCCGAAGAAAATGAATGGCTCGAACGATAAAACTCATTCACAGTATGCAGGGCTAAGAGGAACCCATGCTGGCATGGAATACAACATTCTCGAGTGAAAGCTATGCGATAATAAAATTTTGCATATAGGCCCTAATCCCATTGGTGTAATCACAATTTTATGATCACTTATCATTGATTTCATATGCAGGATGTCTTACAGGTGGTGGAATTCTCACTCATTATTCATTAATATTAGATATCCATGCACCCGCCCTTTACTATTGGGATTTGTATCTTAACATGTGAGCTCACACGTTACCTTCACTCGATGCTCAATCTTTAAGTTTATTGGCATATAAGCATGACTAGTTCACTGAATAAAAGGATTCTATTACATCTTTTATGAAATTAGTCCCAGTCAGCTATATCCTTCCAAAGGCCTTCCTTGTGCAGTGATGCGGGGAGCTGAAATGCAGGGAAACAAGTGTGGATCCACCGCTAATGAATGTCGTTGTTAACGGCTTCAAGAAACACAACATTGAAGTGAGTGGCACTCGCATTGCCAATGTCCACAGCAATGGCGTGCAAGCGGTAAAGTGCGGAAGGTAGTTATGAAAACGTCATACGAACAACTTTGGGAGTAATGCCCCCCACAAACCAGTGATCCGCACTGATTATTTATCCCTATCCCCCAGGACTTCATCATAATAAACGGATTTCCTTTCTTTAAGAACGCCTTAATACTTGTAGAATATCTTAGCCTTGCATCGAGTTATGGGTATTTAGTTTTATCATCCATGCGGAGAGAACGTGTGGGGACGTCGTCGGTAAACACCGTTATGAAACCGCTGAGTGGAAATAATGGTCCCCCCACACGACGAGCACCCGTAGACCATACTACGGAGATAACAATGCGAGAAGCTAGGGGATGAACACTGCTAAGTTTTTCGGCTAAGGAGTGCCCCTTTGAAGATGGTGTTCTGACAATGGAGATCCGCATGAGCGGGCTCGTCGATTGGAATTGATTTAAAGCTTGTCTTCGTGCATTTTAAATCGATGGAACTGGTGGGCTCCGGGCCTGCATAGCGAGGAAGTAGCGAGTCCTTGCCATTATTAAGAAAAATTATGGTGACGACCCTTCACTAGCAGAAACCTACAAGGGTGGACCCACATAATAGTTTTCACTTAGTGGCTTCACCACTTTGAACTCCAATGTTGGGATCATAAATGATAAATGCAAAATGCGTAACTTGGCTTTGAATGGGGCTGAAGTGGACGTGGGGTCCATAGTGCGGGGAGGCATGAAAGCTCTACCATTAACAATGGTGGTCAGGTGATGGCGAGTCACATGCGATGACCTGCAGAACATTTATGACTTAGCTGATTTCCCAAGGGCGTTAGGTTCGGTTCACTCACAACGATGGCAAGGAAGGAGAGACCAAATGCGGAGCCCACTGATAGAACCTTTGAATTTGTCATAAATTTTGGATGGTTCTATGGCATGTCTGATTTTTTCCTTCCTTTTTGCTTGGGGGTTGAATGTTAGGGTTTAGGGTTTTATTACCCTTGTTTAAAATGTTTCCATCAAATAAACCCTAGTGTTATATTCTTGTGCTGACCTATTGTTCTAGGTTGTCAGTTGCTTAAGTCATCAATGGAGCCTTTCTTTTCATGCATTTACCGACCCCTTTACCTAGCCCGTCGGTCTTTTTCGGTGTTAAGACTTAATATAATTTTGCCTAATTTTGGGTTGGGACATTTACATTTTTTAGACTTAGGTCTAAAATTTATACCTTAAGGGTCACCCCCTCGTATGCCTAGTCGGTCCCTTTGTTATAAATAACATTGTTGCAGGTGTAGGTTTGTGGACTGTCAGATCGATGGTCTTAATCTTGACCATTCCCTGCTGACCTCACAAAGTTTTTTGATGACATCACCAAAGTGTTGTGAGGTGTGCGAGATGTTGCCACTTGTCATGTACGGTGATGGGGCCCAGTCTGAATTCGTCAGCGGTATGCATAAAGGCTATCAAATCAACGGTTGTCGTATGATAATGAGGGTTGTTGAGGATTAATTGTGGTCGTTCCTCGCCAACTGCGCACGATTAAAATAATCATTTTAAAACTGCAGTGAGGTGTGCAGATTGATGACACGTGTTTTTACTTGGTGGTATAGGGTGGTTGGTTTGGGCCCGCAAGTGATGAGCATGTCTGATGACTGGGAGTTTTGTTATTGGCCGACAGGCCTTCCATGTGGTGACATGGGATTTTACACAATGCTTGAATCAATCTGATTCGTTCAACACGCCAAATCCCTGTTACATCAACGACCCAAATTCAAAACATGGAATTAGCCATGTGATGGCCGCTTGAGCTCTACAAATTACACATATTAATGGCGCAAGCTTTTCGATGGATATCATCTTGATTTCCATGCGTGCAAGCGGTTTTATCCTGGCAATCATGATGGATTGTACACTATTTTCCATAATCTTGGAAACTAACAATGGTGAAATTGATGTCAACCACTAATCGCTTGCTCGCTCATACTGCAATTCGAGCATTAATGATTACTGCACCAGTTTGCTCGATAAATGCTCACTAATTGTTCATTTGCATCATTGTAATTTCAAGTATGAATTCATCTGTGCTACTGCATTAAGTGGTTGTTGTTCTTGTGAAGCTTTGGGTCCGTGTTTAAAATGAGTAAGTCAATTGCTGCTGGTTCACCATTGTGTAGGAGTGTGAGGATGAGTACGAGAAACTCTTAGCAGGAGGTGAAGCCAAGTGAATAGAGCGCCATTCCTGGTGCTCTCAGAGCCAATGAAGAAGGTACAGGGTCCCTCCCAACTCTTGTTAGGAGTAGTCCTCGATTCAAAGGTCAAGTTACACAGGCGGAGGTAATGGGCTATGGAGAAGAAAAGAGGTCTGTCGAGTGTGGTGTAGAATCAATGGCCGAGCTAAATTTTGGATAGTATGAGTCACCCATTGCGATTACTAGTGGCTCTCGTAGCGAAAGTTTTGAAACTAACTCAGATTATCGAAGCTAGCTCGTGGCCTTAACTAAATTGGTTGGTGTGGATGAGGGGGTCCTTGCGGTGTCCCCTGCTGCCATGGTGGCACCGTGTGTTGTTTCTTGCTCTATTGTTGATGATGATAAAGATAAGGTGGTGCTCCCACTTCTCACTGAGGTGAGGACACAGAGTAGTCACCCGTATCATGGGCATGATCTTGCTCCTAGTTCTGGTTAGTGGTACAGTCTTCTCGGTCCTGCATTTTTGTTTTGGTGCTAGTGCTGTCTCTTTTTGGTCTGACATGGATGAATACGACAAAGCCTTGATGGTTTTTTGCTTTGACCGATTGGTTACAAGGGTCTTAACTTTTTTTGATTCCCTGTTTACCAAATGATTATATCCATCAGTATGGGAATTGTGAAATGAAATGACATTTCATTTTTTGAAATGAAATTCTGCTAAATTATAATGAAATAGGCTCGATGCTTGTTGCTCTCATGTTCTATAAAGGAGATTTCAAGGCTCATTTCAAGGGCTATATTTTTTGAATCCTGAGGTCTAGGTGGTGTACATTGAATGCATACAATACAGAATTCAGGATGACTTAGCTAGTAAATTGTTTTGGGTAGGATAAGTACACGAAATAGTCATAAAATATTTTATGTAATTACTGATATCGAAAGAAATCTAAAAAATTTAAGGCAATTACTCTCTTGTGTGTTTTATGATAGATTATGAATGGAATTATCAAGGGTTCTTTCATTTATCTTCAATGGTATTTTTGAGTGTATGATTCACTTTCTTCCTTTAACTTAATGAGTTAATCAAATGCTTGAAAAGGGATCATAGGTCTATGATAATGTGCTAAGGATTTGATAAGGATTGTTGTTTCAAATATTGAGAATTATTATGGTGTAAGGCATCATGAGAATGGTTCATTGGTATTAGGGTTAAATTTTATGTGACTCCTGCCCAATTTAATGAGGCACTGGTTAATTCATTTAGGGTTTGTTAAATACCTCAAATCAGTTACCCCTTGCATGTGGATTAAAAGTCAGAATATTATAAAATTAAGATTCAATCCATTTTGAAATGCAAATCTCATATAATACATGTATTCCTTGCATTAGGTGATTATTTGTTCAATGGTGTACCAAGCCCTTGATGAATGGTATCTATTTACATGTGGTAGAAATTTATCTGTGTGTGTAGTGTTCTTGAGGCATGAAGTATTTTATGAACACAAATAGGAACACCCTCCTTGGTTTCACAGAGCCTAAAGAGTAGGGGTAAGGATTTATGAAGCTTTACCTGTTAGTTGGCCACTAAATTTTGACAATTCTTAAATATAGAGGTTGGCTACCTCTCAGAGAGTGTCAAGGCTTAGCTAGGAAAATAAAAACAACCAACAAAATGGTGACTCTATTGGGGAGAACTTCTGAGAAATTTAAATAAAAAGGAATCCTATGCG
This sequence comes from Sequoiadendron giganteum, assembly GCA_007115665.2. NCBI lineage: Eukaryota > Viridiplantae > Streptophyta > Pinopsida > Cupressales > Cupressaceae > Sequoiadendron > Sequoiadendron giganteum. The sequence goes on along the minus strand of CM021102.1, from coordinate 409,356,611 downwards.
CTAATGGTAGTATCACAGAGTCAAGTATTTGGAGAATCTAAACTTTAAGTTTAGATGTTGGAAGGTTTTGAACCTAGAATGTTGGTAGCAACACGATCTTAAAACATTTGAATGTGACTCTATTGTGGAAGAAGACCCAGATCAAGATCTACTCTTGAAATAATTTCATATTCTTTTGAAATTCAGTCCTCTATTAAGGAGGTGGCGACTATGTCTAAAGAACCAATTGAATTACAAGGAAAATTTGCAGTTAGGAAGGAATGGTTAACAATTTTTGCTAAGTTTCCAAGTATTCTCATAAAGCTAAAGAGAGTATTATTTTGTTTATGAGAAATATTCACAAGTTGAGATGATAGATGGTTCCCTATTACATGAATTTGCATTAAGAAAGGGAACAATAGTATTTCTTTTCATACTTCTGATATGTAACATGTAATATCTATAATGATCTAAGAAGTATGCTTATTTTGAACTATGCCTCTAAGAAAACTTTAGGGCATAGGTATTCGATCTATGTTTTAGAATCATGGTTGAATTTGTGAATGATTGCACTTTTAACCATGCATGAAATTGATAATTTGATTGAATTTGAATACAAGAGAGTTTCCTTGTAAAAAATCAAGTAGAAGTATGCAGGGGAAATGAGTTTTTCCAAGCCCTCAGAGGGATTTTTTTATTGAAAGGTATATGCCATTAGTTTTCAGTGGTATTGAGGGTTTCCCTAATTTGATTCCTAAGAATGTTAGGAAGTATTTGCCCAAATTCACAAGGCAAAATTCAAAATCAACCTATAAACATCTGCAAAGCTTCATTGATGTGATGGGGGATTATGAAGTGAATCATGAGGACGTTGTCATGAAGCTCTTTGTTCAATCCTTGAAGGATGATGCTAGGGATTGGTTCTCATATTTACCAACGTGTTATATTATTTCATGGAATCAGTTTGTGACAGTCTTTGTTGAGAAATTCGGTGAAAGGGTAAATCCAAGTGTGGTGAGGAGAAGTTTTATGGAAATCCACACAAGGGGAGATGAATTGGTTCCTGTTTTTAATCTTTGATTTGCAAAGGCAATTAGGGAAATTCCAAAATATATAAGACCAAATGATGTTGAATATTTGGTCATGTATTTAGGAGCATTTGATAAGAAGATGAATTTCTTATTAAGAGAGAAAGAGCCCACAACCCTGCACCAAGCATATCAGATTGCTATGGATATTGAGAACAACTTGAGATATTCAATGATGAAAGGACAAAGGGTTGTGAGTGTGGGTCATCCTAACACATCTCATGCAAATGGAATTCAAGGATCAGATAGTGGACTCGATTGCCAAGATGATAATGCTTTGGATGTTTTGATTTCTCCATCATCATAGTATGGAGATCATAGTGATTTTCAAGTTGAATATCAGCAAGGTTCGAGCAATGTTGATCAAAACTCTCTTATGCAAGAATTGTATGAGATGAAAAGATAGGAAGGACAATCATCATTTAAATTGTTTGTGAGATTTTTGGACGCTTTGATAGAAGTCCCCAATGATTTCAGACCAAAATATTTTGTGTGCATTGATTTGTTTTGTGAGATTTATGAGTCCGGGATGAGTATTTTTCTAGAAGAGTTGAAGCCCCATAGTTTTGACCAAGTTCTTGATTGGATAAATATTGTAGAATCAGTTGAATATGGTTATACACAAAATGTTGATCCTCAAAATGGAGAGAACAACTGTCCTTTTGGTGAAAATCACACAACAATGCAAATAAGTGAAAAGAGTGTATCAGAAAATGAAGATATTTGCTGTATGAATGAGGTTATTAATTATAATCAGCTCACAATGAGCACATGCATAGATCCTTGCAGCAGTGATGAAGAGGAAGATACATGGTATGATGAAAAAATAGATGTACATGAAAATTTATCTTGTAATATTTTATATGATACAGAAATGAAAGAGGTGCAAGTCATCATGCCATATCAGGTTTTGGTTAGTGAAAATAATGCAATTGTTGATGCCTTCTCACCATAAATTAGTGATGGAGACATTGAAGACAGAAGTTCAAGCACTTACTTCGAGGAATTTGAGCATGGACTATGTAGTGATAAGTCTTCTTGTGATGAGGACGTGGATGATAGCCAAACTGATTTCTTTTTTGATGATTATGAATGCTCCTATAATGATGGTACTGAGATACGTTCTTCACTTGAAGAATGTGATGATATAGAAGCTCATGATATCACTTGTCCACAAGTGAAGGAACAAATTACATGTGGTAAATACCTGGAATGTACACCAAGTTTTCTATCAATGGAACATGTTCATTGTGTGAGTGAGGCAGAGTTTGAAGATAACTATGTGTATGATCAGTATGTTGATTTGGAACATAATGTTAATATGGTGAAGATGTTGATTAGTGTGTTTATGCCCCTGCTCTTCATGAGTGTTTGTATGAAGCAAAGATGGAAACGTTTGTAATTCATGAAGAAGATGATATTGCGTATGATGATGAAAGAGGGGGTTTGAATTGGTCTGATCAAGCAGTACATTGTGGAGAATGAATGGATCTTGAGTCAACATTGTTACCCATTGATATGATTGAAGAGCTTGTTGATTCACATAATAACAAAGTTGCTGATTGTACTAATATTGCAGAAAATTTTGATTGATCCGTAGACTAGCCAAGGAATAAATATAATCACACATCTCATGTTGAGAAGAAAAAAATCAATTTTATTGCTAGTGAAAAGTTTTCAGCTTGCATTGAATTTTTCACTTTTAGATTAACACATATATTAGTTGATATTGCACATGAAGTTACTAGGGCACATGGGTTTTTTTTCTACTGTCCATGTTGATGTTGACTTATGTCAACCTACCTTTGAGGTATTTCCCATGGAATTGGATAATTATGTGAGGAATGAGTCAGAATATTGTAGTGACCCTGAGATGAGTGCATTTACTCATTCCCTGGATGTAGATGTGGCATATGATCCATATCTCTATGATATCAAAGAGTGTTCTGATATACTTGAACACAAATGTCAACAACTATTCCCATGTTGCAGTGATCAATACAAGGATGCTCCAGAGTATGCATTTTTTGTATGTGATACATTCAAACTTGATTTCCATGACACACCACGAGTTGATTATGAGAAATTTTAGTTTGATGAGCAAACTGATAGCATCTGTGATATCAAATACCAAATGGATTGTGAAGGTTTCTATCTCTCAACTCAAGTCAGCAAGTAACTTGCCAAGGTAAAATGTCATAATGATTGTGAATTTCAATTGGTACCTGATTGTAGATTCCAGATTGACAGAGTTGATGGTGACATTAGGAAACATAGTGATATTGTGGGGCATATTGGTAACCTGATTGGTTTGTGGGAACTTAAGGGGAGTATTTATAAACTTGGTTTACTTCAGAAAACAAAGAAATTTGTTTCTGATAGAGGTAAATTTTGGTTTTTCTTTGTTGGGGGCCTGGGGCCACCGATTGAGGTTTAAAAATGAGTTCTATTGCAACATAATGAAGTAGTTTTTAAGGCACTCATTTGACTCAATGTCTAGTCTGCTCCCCAAAGATCTGGATTCTTGCTATGCCTGTAGAAGGCATACATCCCCAGTCGGAGCCACTGATAGAACTGTTGAATTTGTGATAAATTTTGGCTGGTTCTATGGCCTGTCTGGTTTTTTCCTTCCCTTTTGCTTGGGGATTGAATGTTAGGGTTTAGGGCTTTATTACCCTTGTTTAAAATGTTCCCACCAAATAAACCCTGGCATTATATTCTTGTGTTGACCTATTGCTCTGGGTTGTCAGTCGCTTAAGTAATCAATGGAGCCTTTCTTGTCATGCATTTACCGACCCCTTTACCTGGCCCGTTGGTCTTTTTCGATGTCAAGACTTAATATAATTTTGCCTAATTTCGGGTTGGGACATTTACATTTTTTAGACTTAGGTCTAAAATTTATACCTTAAGGGTCACCCCCCTGTATGCCTAGTTGGTCCCTTTGTTATAAATAGCATTGTTGTAGGTGTAGGTTTGTGGATCGATGGTCTTAATCTCGACCGTTCCCCGCTTAACTCACAAGGTTTTTTGATGACATCACCAAAGTGTTGTGAGGTGTGCGAGATGTTGCCACTTGTCATGTATGGTGATGGGGCCCAGTCTGAATTCACCAGTGGTATGCATAAAGGCTATCAAATCGAAGGCTATTGTATGATAATGAGGGTTGATGAGGATTAATTGTGGCCTTTACTTGCCAACCGCACATGATTAAAATAATCATTTTAAAACTACTGTGAGGTGTGCAGACTGATGACATGTGTTTTCGCTTGGCAGTATAGGGTGGTTGGTTTAGGCTCGCAAGTGATGAGCGTGTTTGTGGACTAGGAGTTGTGTTACTGTCTGACGGGCCTTCCATGTGGTGAAATGGGATTTTCAACGATGCTTGAATCAATCTGAGTCGTTCAACACACCAACTCCATGTTGCATCAATGACCCAAATTCAAAACATGGAATCAACCATGCAATGGCCGCTTAAGCTTTGCAAATTACACATATTAATGGCACAAGATTTTTGATGGATATCATCCTGATTTCCATGTGTGCAAGTAGTTTTCTCCTGACAATCATGATGGATTGTACACCATTTTCCATAAGCTTGGAAACTAGCAATGGTTAAATTGACATCAGCCACTAATCGCTTGCTCGCTCATACTGCAATTGGAGCATTAATGGTTACTGCACTAGTTTGCTCGATAAATGCTCGCTAATTGCTCATTTGCATCATTGCAATTTTGAGTTTGAATTCATCTGTGCTATTGCATTGAGTGGTTGTTATTCTTGCAAAACTTTGGGTCCATGTGTAAAATGAGTAAGTTAATTTTTGTTGGTTCACCATTACGTAGGAGTGCGAGGATGAGTGCGAGAAACTCTCGGTAGGAGGTGAAGCCAAGAGAACAAAGCGTCATTCTTGGTGCTCTCAGGGAAAATGAAGAAGGTATAAGGTCCCTCCCAACTCTTGTTAGTAGTAGTCCTCGATTCAAAGTTCAAGTTACACAGGTGGAGGTAATGGGCTATGGAGAAGAAAAGAGGTCTGTCGAGTGTGGTGCCAAATCAATGGCCGAGCTGAAGTTTGGATAGTATGAGTCACCCATTGAGATTACTAGTGGCTCTTGCAATGAAATTTCTGACATTGAATCAGATTATCGAAGCTACCTCATGGCCTTAGCTGAATTGGTTGGTGTGGATGAGGAGGTCCTTGCGGTGTCCTATGTTGCCACGGTGGAGCTGTGTGTTGTTTCTGGTTCTGTTGCTGATGCTAATAAAGATAAGGTGGTGTTCTCGCTTCTCACTAAGGTGAGGACATAGAGTGGTCGTCTGTACCGTGGCTGTGATCTTGCTCCTGGTTTTCATTAGTGGTGCGGTCTTCTGGGTCCTACATTTTTGTTTTGGTGCTGGTGTTGTCTCTTTTTGGTTTGATGTGGATGAATATGACAAAGCCTTGATGGTGTTTTGCTTTGACCGACTAGTTACAAGGGTCTTAACTGTTTTGATTCCCTGTTTACCAAATGATTATATCCATCAATATGGGAATTATGAAATGAAATGACATTTCATTTTTTGAAACAAAATTCTGCTAAATTATAATGAAATGAGCCCGATGCTTGTTGCTCTCCTGTTCTATAAAAGAGATTTCAAGGCTCATTTCAAGGGTCGGATTTTTTGAATCCCGAGGTCTAGGTGGTGTACATTGAATGCATACAATGCAAAATTTAAGATGACTTAGCTAGTAAATTGTTTTGGATAGGATATGTACATGAAATAGTCATAAAATATTTTATGTAATCACTGATATCGAAAGAAATCTAAAAAATTTAAGTCAATTACTCTCCTGTGTGTGTTATGACAAATTATGAATGGAATTATCAAGGGTTCTTTCATTTATCTTCAATGGTATTTTTGAGTGTATGATTCACTTTCTTGCTTTAACTTAATGAGTTAATCAAATGCTTGAAAAGGGATCATAGGTCTGTGATAATGTGCTAAGGATCTAATAAGGAGTGTTGTTTTGAATATTGAGAATTCTTATGGTGTAAGGCATCGTGAGAATCGTTCACTGGTATTAGGGTTAGATTTTGTGTGACTCCTTCCCAATTTAATGAGGCACTGGTTAATTCATTTAGGGTTCGTTAAATACCTCAAATTAGTTACCCCTTGTACATGGATTGAAATTCAAAACATTATAAAATCAAGATTTAATCCATTCTGAAATGCAAATCTCGTATAATACTTGTATTCCTAGCATTAGGTGATTATTTGTTCAATGGTGTGCCAATCCCTTGATGAATGGTATCTATTTGCATGTGGTAGGAATTTATTTGTGTGTGTAGTGTTCTTGAGGCATGAAATATTTTATGAACACAAATAGGAACACCCTCCTTGGTTTCATAGAGCCTAAAGAGTAGGGATAAGGACTTAAGAAGCTTTACCTGTCAATTGGCCACTAAATTTTGACAATTCTTAAATATAGAGGTTGGCTACCTCTTAGAGAGTGTCAAGGCTTACCTGGGAAAATAAAAACAACCAACACCCACCATGTAGGCAAAATTTAAGGTTCAGTCACTACCTAGCGGCAAAGCACAAGTGGCAACCAACAGGATGTGACCTGCAACTACGGGGCCGCGATGTCTGATGGACGTTATGACAAAAGCATAGGGGAAACTAGCAAGCTCGATTCCACAAAAGCAAAAGACTTAGTGAAATTTAGATAGGTGAAATTTGTCAAGGGGTGTTTAATCATTTTAAGGCATGTGACCAACTTAGGCTTGGGGATAGGGGCACACAAAGCGAAGCGGGAGTGGAAACGGCTTGTCGAGAGTGAAAACGGTCCGTCAAGAGAAAAAGAAAGGGGGTCCTTGCCTTTGGCGGGGCATGTGTGCAAAACATGCACAACAAATGGCGACTCACTGGGGGAAATTCTATAGAGAATTTCGATGAAAAACTAGAATCATGAACCCAAAATCTCTGATTCTGACCTTCACGTTAGGGCAAAAACCTGAACACTCGACCAAAGTATCAAAGAAACTAGTTAACCCAACCTTTTGTATACTAAAAATCCAAATGTGTGTAGATGTGTTGATTCCCATCCTTAAGCCACTATAGGAACCTAAGCTTCATCAAGTTAAGCTACATAGTTTATTCAAACTCCAAAAGTATCCCGAACATTGTCTCGCTCCCAGTTAGGCGTCCATAGCCCCAACGAGGTTGTCACAATGATTCTCCTGAACATTGCTCTACTATCGATTGGGCATCCATAGCCCTGATAGAGCTATTCGTATCCTCTTAAAAGTTGAACTTTCTTTTGATTTTTCATTATTATTATTATTTTTTTTTTGTTCATTTCTTTCATTTTTTCTTTTTCTCTTCTTTTCATTTCAACCTGCAAGCAGCGAAGCTTACATTCAGGGCTGAGAATCACAGTGGCGCTGAAGCAGAATTTTAGATTTTTCACTTAACTTGACTTCACAAAAGGACCTACAACGACCTCCCGATTCTTAAAGTATGTGAGAGATATAAGATTTCAGAATCACATTGAACCAACAACTTATCCTCTTTGAATCAAACATCCAGGCCACTTGACACTAACAGAAGACCCTCACCGTCCACTCTGATTTTTTTTTTATATTTTGTTGAAGAAATACTGAGAACATCCCTAGGCAATAAAATGGTTATTATGCCTGTAAACATACCTAGTAGAAAACAAGGGGACCCAGAGCCAAGCAGCGAAGTGGAATCAAACCAAAAGAAAACTATCCTAAAGAAATAACCTAAACTAACCAAGGGGGGAAAGTAAAAGGAAGCAGCAAGGAAACTACTCTAAAGCAATCTAGCCTATGACAAACCAACTAACCTAATGAAAAAGGGAAACAAGCTATGTAAACGAAATCTACACTACTCAAAATGAACTATGTATAAAGATATTTACAAAGAACTATGTCCAAACGAGGTGAACTAATACCCATGCCTTTAAGACCTGACAATGCATGTACAAGCATACAAGTGATCGTTATAGTTCTAAGCAGATCAAATTGATCCTTATATTTTGAAAGATAAAACTACATATCATAGCATTCGAGCTCAATAACACATCTAGGAAAAACTAAAAATTGAGGTGGTTCATCAAGTCCGTGATCAATCCATAAATAATTTTGTCTTCCCTCGTTCCCATAATCAAAATGATAAGCATGATCATTCATAAGAGTAGGGAAAGATAAAACCTGGATATCATTATGCGACGATGGAAATGTTTGATGGTCAAGAACATGCACTGCATCATCAGTCACTGCATTGGTAGCCTATGGTGGACGCAATGAATGGTGTAGCATTCCACTTGCATTACGAGTTTGTAAATCACAATCAAAACATGATCAGGCAGTAGGCACTGTAAAGAAAAAAAAATCATGCAAGGAACTTTCTACCTAATTTCAGGTTTGTATAAGGCTGAGAAAATGAATTAGCCAACACTACTTCCACACTCCTAGTGGGATCCACAACCTCCATTGGTTGTTCCTCAAGGAGATAGAAACTATCATGTTGGTCATTAGTGATCCTAGTGTCTACTTGATTGTTTTATTCAAAAGGAAGCATGATGTTCCATTTCAATTCCCTCATGCTAAATTCGATTCGATGGTGCTTCATGTCATAAAAACATGATATGGACGAATCTGTCCTATTACAGCTCTTGGAATCCATAGGAGGATCAGTAATGGACAAGGAGGAAAGGCTCCCAATGGCAGCCTGTAGTTGATAGGGTATATCATCTTTTTGGATAGCCAACAAGACCTCCCTAACTTGGTCTTCTTCTCTTTGAAGCTCATGTGGATCCTCAGGAGATCCACCTATTTCCTCCTATTCATTGTCACTGTAGATGGAATCAAAGTCCCTTTCCCAATCTAGGAGCTCAAATATATCATCATCCAGTGGTTCTAGTGATATGTCCTCTTCACCACCATCCTCTAAAATGTACTCTTCCTCAGTCTCGCTATACCTCTGTGGCACAATTCCAAGTAGGAAGAAATCAGTGACATTGGCTCATCAACTAGGGGATCAGGGTATGACAAGTGATTTTCCTTTGAGAACTCCCCATATAATTTGTCATCCATCATACATAAATTATCTACTAGATGGGAGGATTCTTGATGATTGATGGACAACCTTCCCATTTGATCTGCTTCATCATCTGGAAGTGTGGGACTGTATTGTTCTTCTTTTATTGTTGTCCCAACACATTCTTGGGAGCTTCCCTCAGCTAAGTTTTCACTTGGTTCTGGTTCTTGGACTTCTGGTTCAACCCTGGTAGCAACTATAGGAGGGTGTGCACTTGGTTGCTCCACTTGTTCTCTAACTTGCTTGATGGCCTCTTGACATAACTCACACACGAACTCTGAATGGGCCGAATCATGGAGCCTAAACCAACCTGGCAGTAGCAACACCTCCAAATCTACTTGGTGTCTCAGCTCCATCCAATCCCTCATGAGTCTTAAGATGAGTTCATTATACCTTTCCACCACTGGTTCTTCATCAACGCTTGGAGAGGAAGTTTGATGGTGGACTTCCACCACCTGTAGTTGTTCCCACTCCTCTAGATCTTCCTCTTTAGAAGCTTGATTTCCCTTCCCTATTGAGAATGGGTCTTCTAATCCCCTTTCACATGAGCTTTCATCAACATTGTCTGCTTCCCCAAGGTTTTCAACCTCTTCCTTTTGATTCTCGATCTCTATGTTAGCTGTCCCAACACTTGTTTCTACAAAAATTCTTGGTTCAGCTTCAGTGTGTTGTCCTCCAAAGGTTGACTACTCTCCTGCCTCAATGGATGAATCCTCTTCATTGAGAGTTGGTTGCTTTATCTTGTTCAAACAACTCCTACTTGGACAATAATCTTTTTGATAAAAGGGTAAAACGGGTTTTATAGGGACCCAAAACCACAAAGTTTACAAGATAGAGAAAGGACCACCAATGGTCCACCAAAAAAAAGAAACAACTGCCCAACAAAAAACAGCAGCAAATGGACAAAAAAGACTAGGAGGGTCAAAAAGAAAAAGACAGTAGAAGAACACAGGATTATTTCAGAGATCGAAGGACAGTCTCAGTCTCTGCCTCCAACGCCTGCATATCAATGACCCCTTGTTTGAAAGTCTGCACCATTTTCGAGGTTAAGGGAGCCTTTCGCTTCAAATTAGCTCTGGTTCTTCTAGATATACCAACATCAGTTTCCTGGCTTTTTTCTTCAGTATCATCAAAATCCACCACCAAGGAACCCTGCTGGGCTTTATCAAGTTTTTCGGTCATAGCGTTGATTATTATTGCATTGTGTCTTGCTATTCTGTGGTTCTGTTCAGCAATAGTTTTGATGTTGATTCTTAAGCCCTCAATCTCATTATCTGTAATCCTGTAGCTATGGACCGTATCTTTCTTACCCAAATCCGCAATCTTGACTCCCATTTCCTCAATTTTGCATTGCAGGGCCCAATTTTTTATTTTAAGCTCGTTAATTTCGGATAAAGTCCAGCCCAAGATTTTAGAGTGGGTTTCGGAGTTGGTTTTAGCCAGATGAAGGAAATCCAGGGATGGCTCTTTACCAGCATTAATAAGGGAATCGACATTCTGTAAGTCAGGGGCAAGGCCCTCACAGCGCTAAGAAGTATAGGTAGGGGCTTCCTCCGGCTCAAAAGACTATTCAGAATAAGAAACAAGACTTTTAGCCTAGGTGGACTTGCCCGCAGGGCTGTTCTTAGGAGGAAGACGAAAGGGCTTAAGCGCACTTCGGATTTTACCCGGGTTCCTGGAAGGGCCAACTTGCAGACTAGGGTCTTTAGGCCCAGTTTTAGGGCTAGGCATATAATCCGAGCCACTGGGCTCAGTATCCTCACTGTCAATATTAGGGTTGGCTTCTGAGGTAGCAGGGGCGTGCTCATGCAGATAATCAACAATGAGCCTGATTAAACCAGTATGGAGGATAGGGAATCTTTTGGGATTCTTTTTATTATCCTCCAAGCTTTTCTTTAGAGAGCAAAAAAGATAGTAAGGAATAGAAACCCTAACCTTATGGTGAAAATGGTTGAGGAGGGCGAAGTGGTACCCGTAGACTTTTGTGAAGCAGCCATCCACAGTGATATATTCCATGATAGCCCGAAGCACCTTTCGCCATATAGACTTGATGGAATCAACATCATAATAGTTGTTCGCAATTTTAATCAGGTTCTGCTTCTCCTTATCATTTTTTGGGAATCTGATTACAGCTTCATCCGAATAAGCCCTGTCCTTGAAAAACTTCTTACCATCCGTAGGTAAACCAGTGACTTTGGCAATTAAGTCTTCGTTGAGCTCAACATTACTGCCGAACAAAGTCAAATTTCCATCATTCTAGTTCTTGGCAAAGAGCTTCATTGCCTCCATGTCAGAACCATGAAGCTTCTCCAGAAAGGGTAACAGACCTCCGCTTTTTATCTTGTTCCATACCTTTGCATTTTTCATGTGGATATCATAGTTGTCTGGCTCAAATCGCTTTCTGTCCCCACCCATATTGGCTGACATAGAGAGAAATAACCAAACACAGTCTTTTCTAAAATTGGCCCCGCCAAATCTAAACACCTACAAAGCGTGCGAGGTAAACTTACAATTTACTCCACCGGGCTCGGTACCATTCAATCTAATGATTGTGATGTGAGATATCCAACCTGTCCTTATTGAAGGGCTAACACGATGCCTTACCATGTGATCTATCATAATTTAATAGGGCACAGACTTCAACATTTAGATCGCTATAATTTAGCCAAGTACACAAATCTTCACGCTTAACTCCTTCATTAGCAAAAAAATCCACAACAGCATTGGCTTCTCTGTAGGCGTGTGTTATTTTAACTTTTTCAAAACTGTCCAATTTCAGTTTAGCTTCATCTATCTAAGATTTGATGGTCCACGAGGGAGGAGACGTGCCACAGAGGCAGTCAATTATGTTTTTGGAATCACCTTCCAACCATAAATTTTTTAATATTGAGGCTTTGGGCTAAGTTTATAATATGGTAGGCTCCAGCCGCCTCTGCCGAATGATTAGTTTGAGAGCCAAGAGGAGAGGTTGTTGCACCCATGAAATTTCCATAGGTATCCCTTATAACTCCACCACAACCCGCCACCCCCGAATTACCTTTAGCCGCACCATCAAAGTTAGCTTTGATCCACCCATCGGGTGGAAAAGTCCAACAAACTCCCACTTTGTCCTTTTTAATCTTCATTGTAAAACTAGATAGAATAGGGAGTATGTTCCAATCCTTAGCAATGCTAAGATCATAGTTCGAAAACTTAGCATTCAGAATCTTTCTATCCTTCAGGGCCATAGCACTGAGATTTTCCATTAGATTCCTAACAATATTATCAAAGACTTGATCTATAGGGGCTTCTTTGTTCCTAAAAATTCTATTGTTGCGTTCTTTCCAGATGCCCCAGGCAATATGAGGAAAAGAAAGCTCCCAAAAAAACCGAAGTAAAGGGTTCCTTGTCGGCGCTTTCCATTGTATGAAGAAGTCTTCTATGAGCCAAGGAAAAACCCAGGAGAGATTCCATAAACTGTTAAACTTATCCCAAATAGAGGTAGTGGAAGAGCAATGAAGGAATAAATGATTACCTGACTCAGCATCCATCTTACAAAGACAACATCTATTGGGGATTTGAAATCCCTGTTTACATAGGTTGTCAATCGTTAACAGCTTATTTTGAAGTAGAATCCAGAAAAAGATGTTAATTTCAGGAATCAGATTATTGCACCAGGCTTTAGACCAAAAGGGAGGATGATCCCTAGAAGATGTGAACTTAGCAAAGGTAGAAGACATCGAAAAATTACCTGAAGGGTTGTCTAACTAGACCGCACGGTCTTCCAACTGCTCCAAACTAAGTTTAACAGCCAACAGGGAAATCTGGATCGGGGTCAGATCTTGACTCACCCTGCATAAGTCAACCCATATACCATTCTCACTATAATCTTTCACAAAAGTACCAAACCTAGCCTTACAGATCATAGCCTAATCTCTGAAGGGATTGATATTTATCAGAGGTTCCTTGAAAAGCCATCTGTCTTCCCAAAATCTAGTACTATTACCATTCCTAACATGCCAACCAAAGCCTTCCTCCACAATCTTTTTTCCAATAATTAAGTTGTTCCAACATATGGATCCTTTTGGAAGAAGGTGGGGATCCATATTAATAATTGAAGAGCAATTGTTATCCAAATATTTACCAGCCAAGATATCAATCCACTCCCTGGAGGAAGAGAAGATTCTCCAAATTTGCTTAGCCAAAAGGATTTTATTGATAGATCTAATTCTTCTTAGCCCAAGTCCGCCGTTATTTTTGGATCTACAGACCAAATTCCAATCAATTAAAGGAATTCTTTTATTTTCCTCAACACCCGACCAAAGAAATCTTTTTTGAATTTTTAAAATAGTATCAACATATTTGGCAGGAATCTTAAAAAGGCTCAGTGCATAGATAGGGAGGTTCTGAAGGGTGGCTTTGAGGAGCTGAAGCTTACCAGCTTGGCTAAGCAGAGCACCTTTCCAACCAGCAAGCTTTTTGCTAAATCTATCCACCAACGAAGACCAGAAAGCATCAGGAGGTTTCAAACTTAAAGGAAGACCCAGGTAGGTGGCAGGAAGGGTATCCAACTTACAATCCAGAATCCTGGCGATTTTAATCTGACGATGAGCCAGAGTGTTGAAAAAGAACAACGAGCTTTTTTTACTGTTGATCAACTATCCTGAAGCTCTCCCATACTTATCAAGTAGTTGTTTAATAGATTTAGCTTCAGTCACAGAAGCCTTACCCATAAGCATAGTATCATCAACAAATTGTTGGTGAGAACACACCAAGTTGCCCGAGGATGGTCTAAGCCCAGAGATAACATTACAGTCAATCAGTTTTTTCAAGTTCCTACCAAGGCTTTCAGCCATAATAGTGAATAAAATAGGAGAGATAGGGTCACCCTATCTGAGACCTCTAGTGCTCTTGAAAAAGGAGGTTGGGGAGCCATTGATCATAACCGATATGGAAGCTGTGGACACCAGTTGTTCCACCAAATGAACCACCCTATTATTAAAATCGAAGGCCTTCAAGATTTTAAATAAAAGGACCCAATCCACTCTATCATAGGCTTTTGAAATGTCGAGCTTTAAGAGAAAACCTTCAGTCTTCGATTCAACAAAGGAGTGAATGTTCTCATGAACTGAAACAATAGAGTCGAGAATTTTTCTACCAGAGACAAATCCATTCTGTTGAGGGGAGATCAAGGAAGGCAAAAAAACTAAGATTCTAGAGGTTAAAACCTTAGAAATGATCTTGTAAATAGAATTACAAAGATTGATAGGTCTAAAGGCCTCAAAGTTGTTAGCTCTAGGTTTCTTGGGAATGAGGACCAAGAAAGTAGCATTAAGTTCTTTTAAAAGACATCTAGCTCCGAAAAATTCCTTAACAGCATTAACCACATCCTCTTTAACCAAATCCCAGAACTGTTGAAAGAAGAATAGAGGAAAACCATTAGGCCCCAGAGCTTTATTCCCATCAAAGGAAAAGATAGCCCTCTTAACTTCCTCTTTGGTGGGGATAGCAGTCAAAAAAGAGTTGTTCTCTTGGGTGATAATTCTTGGTATAGCTTCCACTAGTAATCTTGTTCAATTTGGTTTATTTCAGAGCTAGCCGATAGGAGAAGTTTAAAGAAGGACCCACCTGCCTCCTTATATCTTCATCCTCAGAAAAACTGGTTCCATTCATTTCAATTTGTGATATTCTATTAGCAGCTCTGTGTTTAGAAGCCGATAGGTGAAAAAACCTGGTGTTTCTATCTCCGGTGGACAGCCAAAGAGCTCTAGATCTTTGTCTCCAAAACTCCTCCTCCTTCCCAATAAGGTCATGCATTTTCTTAAGGATCTCATCCTCTTTTTCCTTATTATCATTCAAGTAACCCTCATTCTGGATTTTGAATTGAATAGCTCCTAGATCCATCTGAAGTTCGGATTTGATCTTGAATATGTTCCCAAAAGAACTCTTTTTCCATTCTTTAAGCTTACACTTCACTTCCCTTAAGTTTTTGGCAACTTTGAACATAGTCGTTCCTTGAATACTTATATTCCACCATTTCTTTAATTCCTCTTTAAAAGTAGGATGGGAGATCCATATATTTTCAAATCTGAAAGGGGTGTTCCTCTTCATTTTAATAGGATCCGCAGTAAGACTAATAGGAAAATGATCAGAACCTATTCTAGTAAGAGCTTTCAAGCAGCAAAAGTAGTCAAAATACCAATGATTAGAGATCAGAGCTCTATCAAGTCTAGCCTGTATAAGGTCTATCCCCTTTCTGCAATTAGACCAGGTGAAGGCAACTCCATGAAGGTCCAGGTCTATCAGCCCTTGGGTATCAATAAAATTTTGAAGGTCCTCCTTACTTTCCAGGTTGATCTGGGATCCCCCAAATTTCTCACCATTCATTAACGGAGTATTGAAGTCCCCCATAACAATCCAAACTTCTTTATCAAAAATTCTTCTAATGGAAGCTAGTTCCAACCAAAACGATTTCCTCAAACCTTTACCATTAGGAGCATAAATGTTCATTTGAATCCAGCTGAAGTTATCTCTTATATGAGTGAATCTAGTAACTATGTGATTCAGACCTTCCAAAATTGGATCCCCCTTGATGATGTGGCAATTCTAGTAAGTAGCAATGCCACCCGAAGCACCATTAGAATTATTACCCTGGTTACAGTAGTATTGAAAGAGTTTCAAATTTTCAATTTTCTCCTTAGGCATTTTAGTTTCTTGAATCAAAAGAATATCTGGTTTGTGATCTCTAACAAAGTTGCGAAGAACATCTTGCTTGTGGGGGCTATTGAGACCCCTAATATTCCAGGACATAATCTTCATTATTTACTAGGGGAGTTAAGACACTCCGGGACAATAATGTTTACACATGAAGGGCAAGTGAATTCTGAATGGGATGCATTATGGACCCTACACCACCCATACATCAGTACTTCCTCTAGTCTTAGTCCATCCTTGATATATCAACTCCTTGAAGGCTTTGGTTGCCATGTTAACAAATTCTTCTTCTGGATCTACAAGAGCCAAGGGTTGATATATCTCCCAAAAGGGGATTTCTCCTTGTAAAACCATTTCAATTTTTCCCAAGAATGTTAAACATTCCATTTCATTATGTTTGCATGTGTTATGAATTCTGCATTGGTCTGATAATGCAAAGTGTTGCAATGGCTTCCTTAATCTCCTGTTTAAATCTTCTTGCAGCTGAGTGATGTTGATTTGCAATTGTTGGTCCATCTCAGCTCAGATCTTGTTTCTCTTCGAATTTTCCAATTTTAAATCTCTAGCCTATGATGAGATCTATCTATCACGGGTTTTACTTGAAAGTGCATTCAACTTCCAACTTTGTTGCCTTGAGCTCAGCCATGCCGTCCTTCTAGTGCCAGTTCTTTTGATGGGTTTTTTTGCACCTTCTCAACACAAACACTGCACAAGTGCAACGCCTCTCTTGAAGGGTAATTTTTGCAACTAAGTTTTATAAATCACCCCAATGTCTCCCGGGTGTCAGGTCATGACAATACTTGTAATAGTTGAATTGGTTGATGTGATTTGTTGGTAATCACAAGGAGGCCTTTATGGTTTACAAAGCATGGGAAGTTGGGTTTGCAAATGGAGTTTCAAAGTGTTGGAAGTGAATGAACAATGGATGTACATTTAGAACAACAAGTTGAAACTCACTATGTTCATTAGATTTAACATTGTTGGGATGCTTGGAATCCTACACTAACAGAGGTTTAAAAGAAATAGAGAAAGAAGAAGGGTTAAGGGAGCTATTCTAAATATAAGCTATGAATGAACAATAATAATGGAGGATGCTATAGTAGATAGAGTCCCATAAAACTAAGTTTTGCTTAACAAGAACCTACAGCTACACAAAACCAGTGCAATCTTCTAAGGTTTGCAGATTTTTAGATTGTGCATTCACCTCATGAACATACAATTGAACAAACCACAAAAAGCATGAGCTAGAAGTACATCAAATATTGTAACAACCACCATTAAAGACATTCAAGAAGCTAACTAACAAAAAATGAACATGGAGGTTGAATCATGCATGCACAAAGAGCAAGTTGAAAGAAAACACCCATAAAACAATGTAATGCTTCCTTTTATTGTTGCAAAATGCCTCTTACAACAATTTAGCACCACTTACAAATGAGGAGCAAGCCCCTATTTATAGTTTTCCAAAAGGAGAATGAATGGCCAGGATTTAATTACAATGTGTGGCCCAAATTTGTTACAATTTAAGGGTTTCACCTAACCCCAAAATTTCACAAATTAAAATAAATTATTTTTTCCTCTTCTCTATTTTGTCTTGTAGCTTATTTTGTCTTTTAGCCATTGTAGCTATTTTGTCTTCTAGCTGCCTTCTCCATTGTAACTGAAAACTATTGAAACTTGCCTTTCTGTTTATGTATTTCCAGCATCTCTTCATTTGGTTAGGTGAATCTTGTTGCCAATTTGTGTTACTGAGAAGTAAATATGCTACTCTTGATTCAAGTAGATAGCTTCTTAATGATCATCATCACTTGGTGGAAAATAAAACAACTCCCTTTTATTTCTGATTTTGGTAGACATCCCCCTAATTTCTCGGTATTGACTTCCCTTTGGCATGCAACCATATGTTGGTCAGTCCTCCTTTGGTAGACTATCCATCGTTTAAGTAAACTTGATTTGGAGTACTCCCCTTTGGACATGGCTCCCAATACATCTTGTGTGAAAGAACTCTTCTTGTTGTACCTTCATCCTTTGAAGAGTTCCTCCATGCAAGGTCCTTTTGACAATGCACAACCTAGGTGCACACCCGCAAACAAGTTAATCTTGATTGCTTAATCGTTCCTTTTGAGCATATTAAAATCTTTACCATAGCATGGTTCCATAAGTTATAAGAGGGCATTATCCATAAGTTATAAGAGGGCATTATCTTCATTGCAGCCATGTGCTTGATGTAGTTTCACATATGAGTCTTTGATGATTTAAAACCCATCCTCCTTTGGGCATGGCTTCGTGTGCAAGCGTATCCATAAAGCAACTACAAAATGTTAATGAAGAACTTGTTACTTAATTACGAGTAAATACCACTACCCATAATTACAAGAAGGGATACTTCAATTCAAATCCATGGAATTCCCATTTAAGCTTTGATCGTCCCCCGATCCCACATAGTCATGTGGGCTATATCGATGAAAAGTCTAGTCACAAAGTTCTTCTCATGAACGATTAGGGAATTGTTATATTTTTGATCACCTATACCCGATTGAGATATTTCCCATTATCAATTTTACCCACATCCCCTCGACAGACGGGAAGGCCGAACCACCGGAGTTCATGTAATTCTCTTCAATTGTAGACATCGATTTTGTCAAACTCAAACACTTCCTGCCATTATGATATCTATCCTTTCATAAATGAACCTCATACTCTGTGGCGCCTGGAAAAACTAATAAAAATTCGAAAATGAATAGGCATGATTCCGATTGCGGAAACATTGGACGTGATTGATGTCTGTGGGAAGGAGGTGCAGGGATGTCGTTAGGGATGGTCGTCAATGTGACGGCATTTTCGGCACCGCTCCCCGCACAAGGGAGTCCGCAAAATCCTTGGCATCATGATAACTGATAGTTAGTTTTGCAAACCGCTCCCCGCACAAGGGAGTCCGCAAAATCCTTGGCATCATGATAACTGATAGTTAGTTTTGCAAACCGCTCCTGAGGCATGTGAGGGCCCAAGAAAGTCGTCATTTTGTTTTAAATGCTACACGTCGAAACACCACCAACACCTTTTAGATAACTTCGATTGCCAAAGATTCAAATTCTCGATTGTTTCTAAATGACAATAATAACGATGCATCATGATTTCATTGTAGAATATTTACTGGACTGCCATCCTTGGAGATGCGAGAACTAAGCGTGGAGACGACGTGAAGGAGGCAGCGTTAAGAATGTCGTTTGACGACAAGATTCACTACGGGTTCCACATGGTTTAAAACCGCCAAGGAGAATGCAGGGGATAGACTGCGGGTAGCCGCCGCGGGGAGGCTGTAAGAATGGTGGGGAAGCACTTCGTAATCAAGGCTTTCACACCATCACTGGTGACTTGAATTCCCTCGAAACTAAGAGTAACAGTGACTTTCCATGAATTCAAATGGATGGCCTAAGACTTTCGAGGATTTGACGATCACCCACCTATGATCACTCGGTACCCACTATCACAAGATTGCTCCCATACATAGTCGAGAAAAAGGGATTCAATCTTTTGTGAAAAGCTTTAACGCCCTCCTTGCATTGAATCTTACCATTCTCATAGACCTATAAGCTCGCAAACTGCAACTACCCATAATACTTCTGAATGCCTTAGTCGTGGAAAGCTTAAGGGGTCCAGGACAACACATGGATTATGTGATGAAACCCGAGTGTGACAAGGTTATGTCATTCGAGTGGCATTGGATATCAATAGATTTCATGATTAAATTCTTCGTAGGTATCATAACTTGTTTGACAAGTTTTTGAAAGTCGTTCACCTTGCCACCGCTAATCGTTTTCTTCATTTCATCACCTTTCACATGGTCATTAGAGAATATTTTGAATCCTAGATGTACCTATAAGAGATACCGTTCGAAGATGAGAATCATGCAGAAGCAAAGAGAGGGATCGGGGTACACTTTCTTGTTATGTCAAATCATATTCTTGGTTTAGCGATGGCGTCCTCCCTTTGGCATCCTTCGACATCCCACTTCTAATCATGTCGTCCATCACAAATCTCAGTCTAGCATCCCATACACTCTCAGGCTCCGTCATTCCTATCGTTCAAACTGAAGCACAGAGCCGTTCCAACATCCGGCCAAGATAAGATTGTTTATGTGAAATGGTTTCTTCAATCATACGTGAATATTGGCGATAGCTTAATGTGAAATCAAACACTTAATGCAGATCAAGCCTTGAATCTACGAGGCCTACCTCATTCCCGGATAAAACTAGTGTTCCTTCATAATTGCTCGACACTTGAGATGTTGTGTGAGGCGTGGAGCGTGGGAAGCCAAGAGGAAAACGGCGTCTAGATGGCTCCGTAGGTAATGTCCCTGGCGAATGAAAATCCCGCAACAAATAAGATTGCGGGAGAAACGATGCGAGGATCTGTGATGAGAAGGCTGCTACCTAAAGGCAAGATGACCGACGGCCTCGCAAAGAACACACCCGCAAAATGAAGGGTGTGGAGTATCCTGTGCGGAAATCCGTTGTGGGAACATTGGGGCTGGGTCGTAATAGCAGCAGAGAGGCAGATGGCTTCTTGACAACAACTGGCCCGCAAGAAATACAATCGGCTCTACGGTGATAATCTGTTAAATAGTGCATACCTCCCATGATTACATAAATTGACCATATCGCCCCACACTCTGGCGAATCATACTCAAACACCATGATGCCCGCCACCATCGCCATCACAAAGGCTATAAGCCGTGTTAAATTAGTGGACCTCCTCAGGGCGATGCTCACAAAGGGGCCCCACATGGTCCTAGATAGCACCATTAGTATATCAAGTCATCCTTTTAAAATGCCAATCGACCGATGTAATTATTGGACTTTGATGCAAAGATGATGCTCGTGAGCATTGTCTTAATGGTCGGGTAGAATTATGCGGGAAGAAGCATGCAGGAAGATGCAGTGGGACTGCCGTAAAGGGACGACACTGGGAGTGACGGCTCCCGCAAGGTGACGGCCCACATCCAATGAAAAATCGCCAGAGGAAAATAAAGTGGATACTCCCACGGACATGCCACCGTAATTTACTTCAACACTACGACCCCTGCGCACAGATCCCAAATTACTTTACTTCCCTCATTCGATACACATTTTCCAATCAGCATAGGACGACAGTCCTGATTTCAGTCAGTTCAGACCCATGCACAAGCACGCATTAGAGCATCCATGTTCTATCAAAGACCCGAAGAAAATGAATAGCTCGAAGGATAACACTCGTTCACAGTATGCGGGGCTAAGGGGAATCCGTGCCGGCATGGAGAACAACATTCTCGAGTGAAAGCTCTGCGATAATAAAATTTTGCATATAGGCCCTAATCCCATTGGTGTAATCACAATTTTATGATCACTTATCATTGATTTCATATGCATGACGTCTTATAGGGGGTGGCATTCTGACTCTTTATTCATTCAATATTGGATATCCATGCACCCACCCTTTACTGCTGGGATTTGTATCTTAAACCTGTGATCTCACACGTTACCTTCACTCGATGCTCGATCTATAAGTTTATTGGGCATATAAGCTTGACTAGTTCACTAGATAAAAGGATTCTATTACGTCTGTTATGAAATTAGTCTCGGTCGGCTATATCCTCCCAAAGACCTTCCTTGTGCAGTGATGCGGGGAGCTGAAATGTGAGGAAACAAGTGCGGATTCGCAACTAACGAATGTCGTTATTAACGGCTTGAAGAAACACAACATTGAAGTGAGCGGCACCCGCATTGCCAATGTCCGCAGCAACGGCGTGCGGGAGGTAAAGTGCACAAGGTGGTTATGAAAATGTCGTAAGAACGGCTTTGGGAGCGATGTCCCCCACAAACCAGTGATCTGCATTGATTGTTTATCCCTATCCCCCAGGACTTCACCATAATAAGGGGATTGCCTTGCTTTAAGAACGCCCTAATACTTGCAGAATATCTTAGCCTCGCACCGAGTTACGGGTAATTAGTTTTATCGTCCATGCGGAGAGAAGGTGCAGGGACGCCATCGGTAAACGCCATTATGAAACAACCGAGTGGAAATAACGCCCCTCCACACCACGAGCGCCCGCAGACCATACTACGGAGATAACCTCGCGGGCAGCTGGGGGGATGAACGCTGCTGAGTTTCACCGCTAAGGAGTGCCCCTGTGAAGACGGTGTTCCGACGACGACGATCCACATGAGCGGGCCCACCGACGGGAATTGCTTTAAAAATTGTCTTTGTGCATTTTAACTCCACGGCGTTGGTGGGCTCGGGGCCTGCGTAGCAGGGAAGCAGCGAGACCTTGCCATTATAGAACGACATTATGGTGACGACCCTCCACTAGTGGACACCCACAAGAGTTGACTCGCATAATCGTTTTGACTTGGTGGCTTCACCACTTCGGACTCCAATGCTGGGATCATAAATGACAAATGCAGAATGCATAACTTGGGTTTGAACGGGGCTGCAGTGGACACGGGGTCCGCAATGCGGGGAGACGTGAAAGCTCTGCCATTAACAACGACGTTCAGGTGATGGCGAGCCGCACGCGACGACCCACGAAACATTTCTGACTTAGCTGATTTCCCAAGGGTGTTAGGATCGGTTCACTCGCAGCGATGGCGAGGAAGGAGAGACTGAATGTGGAGCTTGCCATGCAGCTGGAAGTTAAGGGTTGACCACTACCTAGCAGCGAAGCACAAGCGGCAACCTGCAAGAGGCGACCCGCAGTTGCGGGTCCACGATGTTCGATGGACGCGATGACAAAAGCACAGGGGAAACCCGCAAGTTCGATTCCGCAAAAGCAAAAGACTTAGTGAAATTCAAATAGGTGAACTTGGTCAAGGGGTGTTTGATCATTTTAAGGCATGTGACCAACTTAGGTTTGGGGATAAGGGTATGCAAAGCAAAGTGAAAGTGGAAATGATCCGTTGGGAACAAAAATGTTCCGTCGGGAGCAAAAGAAAGTGGGTCCTTGTCTTTGGCGAGGCGTGTGTGCAAAACATGCACAACAATCGTCACCCTTGTTCTTTATACCTTGGTGTATAATTTCAAGTACCATATCAAATCAAATTTTCTTATGCCACTGCAACATGACTATCATCATTTGTCCTTCATCTCCATCCATCTCTCCATCATTCCTAGCTTCTTCCATATGTATTTTTCTCTATTCTTGTATCCTTCATTTGCTAACCCTTCCATCATTTTAAGAGCACACTAGTGTTCTTCAAACCGACCTATCCTCTTGAGGGGACATACCAAACTCTCTCCTTTTCATCCCAACTTATCATTTTAGTGACTAGGGTATCATGCCACTAGTCCTCATCCCTTCCAACCCCCTATGTTTTAATTTTTTTTACAATGCCACTTATATTTGTGACACCATATCAAACAGAGGAAAAGTGTAGACATCTAAATTTATCTATACCTGACCACATTTGACTTTACCCTATCCTAGCCATTAATTAAATAAATAATCATTATTTATTTAATTAATTTATTCATCCTTTGCTTTTGTCCCTCATCTTTACTTAAATAATTTTAATTAAGTTTAACCTTATTTCCCAAATCCTCCAACTAAGTCAATTAATTAATACCTACTTAATTAATTGATTTAGGCTAATTAAACTTCATTAATATTTTCTCCAATATTTAATTCTACAATATCCCTCAATCCACCAACGTTTAATCTCATTCATTAATTCATTTACATGGATTAAAATCTAAACTCATAGTCATCTAACATATGTCCAAATTCTCTTTAATGCTCACACATGTGTAAGCATGCTTACTTACCCCACTTCTTTGTCACACATGTGAGCATCTTTCTCAAACATGTAGTCATCCCACCTCTTACACATGCCATAGTGCTCACACATGTGTGAGCACATATACTTTTATACCCTATGAGACACTTTTCACATGACTAAAACTTCAATCCATGCTTTCATTTCCTTTAAATCTTAGCCCTCCATCAACATTGCCTCTTGGCCCTTGATTTTCTTCATGGAAAAGCTATAAATTGGAGCTTCTTCATCATATTTTGACATCTACCTATATCCTAGCTACATATTGTCTCATTTTCTAGTAAGTCAATTTCTTTATATCCTTATGTTGTCATTTTCTTGATTTGTAATCCTAATCTTACCATCATGTTGCTAGTTTACTAAGCAAACACAATCTACCATCAACACATCATAAAGAGCACATCGAGTTATAAGTGCACTCCACTTCTACTTAGTTAGAAGAGGAAAGAAGAAACAAGGTAAAAGGTTTATTTATTGCACTCGAGTAATTTATGTTTTCATCACCTGTTTTTCTCTTGTCTTCACTATTAAGAAATTCAAAGGTATTTTGAATTTCTTCTATTTATAAAAGGTCCTCAAATGTGTTTTTTAGCATGACCAATTTGATAAACATAGGTATAAGTACAAAAGAGCATGTTGATTAATTTCACCATCACACCATATAATAAAGAAATCTGTTTTCCTTTCAACAATTTTGTTGAATATAAATTTGACTAATTGAGATAGAGCGAAAAGTTGTTGATAATTATGATTTGAAATCAGAAATTACAGTTTTTAATTGATCATTTTAAGATTACAAACCATAATTATCATCCTTTTTATCCCCATCTCAATTACTCAAATTTCTATTTACATTAATCCATATGAACTCCTTTAAATGTAAGTATAACTTAAATCAAAGTAGATTGAGAGCTCTATTTAGGGTGTTGTTTTCATCCTACAAGAAGCAGTTAATAATCTTTCTTCCCGGTCTTATTCTTTGCAGAGGTTCTGTATAAATAGTTATGCAGTTGGTTCAAATGAATCATAATGTTATTTGAAGTGTCTCTTTTGTACGATCAAACTGCTTACCTATCTCTTGCGTTTTTGAAAGCGATTTGCATTTCTTGCAACTAATCTTGTTTCAGGCCATGAACCGTATTAGTGAAGAAGAATTCTATTTGTCCTAGTACTGTGGCGTTGTTGGGGACTGTAATTTTCAGCAGGAGGTCTTCTTCCTGGCCGGAGGGAAATCGAAGTCGGAAGTGATCTTTTCGGTGTGTAAAAAGACATTACACCCGCGCTCTGTGTTTCTAAGAATTTCGTTCATATTACTATGAGGTGAGCCTGAATCGAGTTCAAGAAGCCTACAGCACGACTTTGGAAGAAGCCCCTCAGAAAATGGAGTCTCCAAAAATCGTGGCTTATGTGGCTCAGGACGGCAGCTACAGTATTGTGCAGTACCTTTACATGTTCGAAAGATTATTGTGAGTTTCTATTTTAATTTTTATTTCTGTTCTTTTTATTTGATTTAAAAGTTTGCTGAATTATGGTTTGAGATTTGAAATGGTTAAACTTGTGAATAATGCAAGAAGACCAAATTTACTATTTCTTTCAGTTATGCTTAGAATAATATGGATAATAGCTTTGTTTTCACATGATAATTTATGATTAATTTCGATGTAAATGTTCTAAATAACACAAATCATCAATGTCTAGGTAGGTAGAATTTATCAGATTACTCCAAATTGTAAAGATCTGTTCTGTTCTTTCTTTCTTAGTTTAGATGTGGATATGTTCTCTCCAACTTGCTATTTATTTGATTTGATGTGTCTAAATTTTAGCTAGCCAGATCTTAGTCAAATTTGCTGGCTCCAAAACATTTTTGATATTTCAGTGACGTGTATTCTGAAATTGCTTCCTAAACAGGCTTTTAGAAATCTGTAAACACTAGTCAATTTCTTTAGGTCATATGCATTCTGGTTAATTGAATTTCAAATTGTTTTTGCTGAATAAACAGGTGGGGAATTTTAGCTGTTAATTCTTTCTTGTCCAACCTTTTGTTCATTCCTCCTTTCTTTCAAATTAGCATTCCTTCTTCAGTCCTTAAGCTGCAGATTTGTAAAAGCAGTTCCATTTATAATGTCTTTGTGCATATTATCATTTTAATTCAAAATGCAAAAAAGGGGGAAAATAACGAATAGGAAATTATGTAATCAGAAACAATCAACAATTAACATTAGCGAATCAAAATCTGAGCAAACAAGCAAAATTCTGGAAATACTCATGGCTTTCTTTGGAAAAGGAAACGACTTTGGCAGAGCAGGTATATATTTCCTGTCTTTGAAACTAGAAACTTCTTGTACAGGGATTGTATGAATATAACTAAGATTTGGTCTTGAAGGCCCTAACGTTATAATTCTAGATTTGAGCAGTGCACATGCTCTTATTTTTCTTCTCCTTATAAGTTCTTCTCCTTGATAAACCCTAATCTTTAGGTTTAGAAAATTGGCTCCAGCCATGTTTACGGAAAGGTTGCAATATTTGAACCACCGTCCATATCCACAAGCTGCTTTCGGGCTTGGGAAACTGATTAGATACAATGCAAATAATTTTGTTCTGCTTCTTTGTCTTAATTTTGCAGGCTGCAAACATTTAACTCCAGAAAGTCTACAATACCGTAAGTCAGCTATGCAGTTTAAAATAGGGAGTAAGCTGCTTACAACTCTTGTTTATATTTATCCTTTTAAATGTCTCATTCTATGATATTTTAGGGGAGAGGATCTAGTATTTGAATATGTTTCAATAATTAATATAATATTTGTTGATTTAATATTCAATATTTTTTAACAATATTGAACCAATAATTGTGACTTTAAAGTTGTTAGTGTTGATGATAACTATCCATAATTGAATGAAATGTATTCTTTAGATCTAAAGAAAAACAAATCATGCCATGCCACATCAACATACCAATAAAACATAACTTAGTGCAAAATTATAGGTCTCACTTTTTTTTGAGTCTTTTTGGACACCTTGACAAAAAACATGCTGATGTGGCATCATTTTTGATGATGTGGTCCTGAAACCTTAGTTACAAGTAAGGGACTTGCCAAATAAGCTGCTGTATAAAATTGGAAGTGATTTGAAAGTTCCATGTGAAATTTTGAGAAACATGAAATTAAAACGCTCAACTATTGAATCCTCTCCTCTAACTTACTTGATCTTTATGAATTGAAGTTTTATGTTTTGACTTGATTATATTCCAAGAACAAAACAAGATTCAAAATAAAATACACTAGATTTATAACAGAAACCTGAAAAACCCTAGATGAGTTGCATCTTTCCTAAACAAAAGGTGAGATTGGAGTTATTTTTAAGAATTGCTATCATTGAAAAACAATTTGGACAATGAAGCCTTTTTCTTATGGCTGAAGGTAATCAATCCGTCCATTCAATTTATGCTGGCTTAAAGTCAAACATGGCCTGAACAAACTTGATCTCCAGAGCATAAGTGCTGTCTAGGTAAAGCGAAATCGAACTTGTTTAAGAAATGAATCGATCAACCTCGTCATATAATTTTGAAGAAATAAAATATTGAGGTGCAGGACAAATTTTCACTACCTAAAGATGGGATTGGTTCTACGCTAACAGTGATCTTTATGCCATTTTTTCGTTATTTCAGTATATTAAACTTCACATTCTGGTTGTCTTTTTTTGACAGTTATGGTTAATTTGAAATTCCAGTCATGAATGGGACATCCTTAGTTGGTAGATAACAGTGTGGAAACACATAGCGTCAGGTGTAATGTCTTGTTGCATATCGAATCGATGAGCTCCGACCTCCATTTCCATCCGCCGCCACTGTGGGAAGAAGACGTCCCGCGGAAAATTACAGTTCTGAAACATAAGCAATGGATCGGGAATCTTTTACAAAAGCACTTTGATTGTACAAAAGAGACTTCAATAACATTATGATAATATTTTTTTTATTATAAGAGTATACTTTTAAATTATTATTTTTTGAGTATGGACATGTTTATAAAACTTAATTTAAATCTTGCAGTCAGTGTAATATTAATAGGGCTTTATATCTATAATGATAAAACTTAAAAGATTCATCTTATTTAAGGATTTATTTATAATTTTTTGTTATAATTTTTGTTTTTTTTTTCCCTTTAATCTAAGTATTCTAAATATACATCAAAAGGATGATTGATTTACAAGGTAGTCTCTTTAGGAAGTATTTAAAAAAAGATTATGTATGTATATAAAATTTGTAAATTATTGTTAGATTAAATAAATAATAAACATAATTATAAATTTTAAAAGTCTATTATCAAATACAATTTGTCAACTTTTTTTTTTTGTCTAGAATGTGATTAAGCCTTGTTTAATGATATTATTGTGTAAGGAAGATTGTTAAAAATGCAGAAGAATATTAAAATTAAATACTATAGATATCTTAGCCAAATTTCATCATTCATTCTCAAAAGATAATAGTTGTAAAATAAGGGAAGTGAAATTTAACAAAGTAATTTAAGAAGCACAAGAAAACACAAATGAAAATTGTCTTTGGCATCTAGCATAGAAATATCTTTTGTCCATCTTGATAATAGTATAATAGAGGAGAGGAAGGAATTTACTTTTAATAACTGATGACAAGTGGTGAGAGTCAGTGACTAAACTATGGTGTATGGTGGGTGAGCTCTCTAGATAATGGATATGCCTTTATTGTTTGTGTTCCATTGACACAAACTACCCTAACTATCAAGGAGTGGTAATATTTTCCTAGTGGAATCAAACAAAATGCATATTATTATTTAAGCCTTGACTAGCTAAAGCTACAAACTAACTATTTCACTTTCACAACTCATGTTGCTTTTATAGTGGTGAAATTCATCTAATTTACACTTTTCCCTTTGGTTTACTAAATTCTCACTATTAATAATCCGAGCTATTATTTCACCAACCCTAGAGATTAAACTTGTTTCCCAAGATTGGTAATGTCAACTTGAGCATAATAGGCCAAGGCTTATGCTCAAGTAAAGGAAAAATCATAGCCAATGATTAAGGTAGGGTAATACTTCTATGCTTTAGGTTATGCTAGGCTTGGGAGGGTGATTGAAATAATCATAAATATTCTTGATAGAAAACTTAACTTGAGCATATGGAATCTCAAAATGTGTCACTAGACTTGATTTTGAAAGTTTGCAGGCTCAAAAATTGTGAATGCAAGATTTATATGTTAATGTCAAGCTAATAGTGACCAAATAAGAAAATAGATTACACTATTCAAGGAATAATGAATACTAATGTTATAAGGTAAGGCTAGGACAAAGTTGTTTTAAAGGAAAATAATTTTGTGGCTGCAGTCCACGTGCTAGAAAATAATAACCAACAATACCCAAGAAAGACAAATACACACAATGACTATAAGCCAGAACAAATAATTTTTGCATAGTCATTTCAGTCCACATATATTATTTTATAAATTTTGAAGATAAACTCTTAGCTTTTGGATCACAAGAAACTAACTCGCCATATTTCAAAGATATTAGATGCTCCATGAGTATGGGAAAAGGAACACTTAAACTGTGGATAAAAGACAATTACACATATCAAGCATTATTTTTTTAGGCCTATTACATTTAAACTACACAAGCTTATAATGATACTATTTAGGTTCAAGGTGATTTTTGGATTTCGTTTCTTTCTCCATCACAAAACATTGGATTTTTAGGGCCTAATAGAAATTTGAGAGTAGACGCTTAACAACATAATAGGATGTCTTAGTTTTTGTCCTAATTAGGACACTAAAACCAATATTTTTTCAAGTATTTTTCAATTTATATAGATTATATTGAACAAATGGTCAATAATTTAAAGATGATGTAAAGTAATGAGTAGTGGTATTTTTAATGTATATTCAAGCTATTATTCTTAAACAAATTAAGAAGAATTATTTTCATCAAAATTTTGAATCAATTTTTTATTTCTCTTATTTTTGTCGAGTGATTCTTTTCATATTGCATAAATTTCATTGTAAAATTAAATATTTCCATAATTTCTTACAATTAAATCATTAACTCCAAAATCTAGTGCACAATATTTTTTGGTATTTTTAATTAAATATTTTATTATTAATAATTTTTAATTAATACTAAAAAAAATTTAAACCTCTATTTTTCAATAAAGCATGATTCATAGAATATAATCAAAAATAAAATTTTATTTTTCATTAGAAAAAGGACATCTATGTGGAGTGTAATGCATTTTTTGAGTTTTTTCTAACAACATTTGTTTTTGATAATAAAAAGTAGTAGAACTAGGGTGCTAATCCTATAAATGAAAAATCCCTAGGGCAAGTAACTAGGGAAGCATACCATTAACAACACATTAATAGTGCATAAGTCCAAAACAATAAAGAGAGTCTTAGAAACCATAATAGGGCATAGAAGTACCAAGACCAACAAAAAGAAATAGAAAAAAACTAGCATGGCTAGCCAAAGAGTTGACCCTAATCTTCAATAAGGAACATGTAGAGTTCCTTATGATTCCCTTCCTTGTTGCCCACTTTCTTTAGTTCCTCTTGTAGAATGAAGAGTGTGGTGGCCAATGGTTACACCTCATTCCATAGTTACCAGAATACTTTTACCTTCATGAGTAAAAATGATGATAAATGTAAATCATGACTTTAGGATGATTAAATAGGTGAATAAAATACTCAAATATGCATTAAGATGTTATTAATTTTGAAGGTATGATTATGTTTTATACTGATGGAAATGTGATGCATGAATATGTATTGCAATGTGAATACTTTAATGCTTTGATGATGCAAATGAATTATATGCATGAACAACTAACTACTATTGCAATATACTAAGTTGGATGCAGGAACATATTCAAGCCCTCAAATAAGAGAGGGGGAGTATCACTTAGAATAAGAACTTGGTCTGGTTACCCTTAATGAGAAAAACTGAGCATACACACACTCACATCCTAGTTGGTCTAAGTTGAGTCAAGCTAGCTTGAGAAATGGTAAGTAACCTTTCATCAAGGCTTGTGAATGTTTTGTATTGGGTTATGATCTTGTTCTATGAATGTTGATTTAAGATATGTGATTGAGTCTTTAGGTTGAGAATAAGTTATTCTTCATGTGTTCATATTTATACGTTAATCGATAAAGTATATACATAGAAACACATACATGTATATATACATGTCTACGATAACTCATACATATGCGTATAAGCATGCATGAGTCAATGTAGGTAGATGTACCTACACATTCTCATGAATGGATAGCCCATACGCATGGGAATGTCGATTGGATAAATGTGACATATACATATATATAGACACACTTCATATATATATACATTGATCAATGAGTATGTGAATATATGTGTTTAAATATGGATATTGAAATAATGTTATATATATACATACATATATATACTTATTAATATGTATATATATAATTATTTTAATAAATATTTTTATATAAATATTTAATTGGAAAGCAATGAAATTGGTAATCATGTGTTTATGATTATATATATGCATATATATATATATATATATACATATATATGTATATATAATTGTTTGATTTATATTATAATGCTTTGAATAAAGCATGGCACATGATATAACACTATTGTTATATATATATATAAATGTTTGCAAGTTTCAAATGGGGCACACATATGAGGTGCAATTAATAAAGAGAATATAACTTAAATATAAGCCAACAACATAGAGTATATGATGCACTATATTAAAGCGCTAAAATGGTAATAGAAACCAAGGTGTGGGAGTATAATGTATTAATAGTTTTCTAATTTATATGCTATGAGATAAAGTGTTGGCCTACATTATAAACAAGGAATTCACTTTATTTAAAAGAGCAATTCTAAAGAATGCGAAAACCAATGCCCAATTTATATATGCAAAAATTTGACACTAAAATTTGAAATAGAGTGTAAATATGAGTCTTTAGGCCAACATACAACATGGAGACTTGGTTAATATGCAACTCGTTGTAGAATGTGAAGGTAGTTGGCTTGCATGAGGAATAGGATTGTTTATGTGTTTACATATCTGAGGTTTGTGTAGTCACATACCATTCTTTTGGTTGGGTCAATGCATTTTAGTGTTGATGTAATGGTGACAGGATATCTCTTTCTCTCTAATTCGAGAATATTAAATATTAAACAAATAATTGTTAAGGCAAGTTGGCCTTATTATAACTATTATTTTATTTTCTTTAAGAGGTCAATCGAGTGAAGAGTCACCTTGCATTGCATATATACAAGGTGATGATCATCCATTTGATAATCAATTAATTCGTTCTCAAGTCAAGTCACACTTATCAAGGAGTTCACATATCTACAGTAGATCATCATTTGCTTAGAGCATATCAATATCAAGGAGAATTCATAGAAATTGTGTATTCGCATCTAGGAGAGGTGATGTGCTTCATTATATTAGATTTCCCTAGAGTTTGGCCTAGTTGTAAGTAGATTTATGCTCTCTTCATTAAATATATAAGAGATATATTTTGGTTGGGTTTTTCTCCCTCAAGAAGGAGGGTTTTCCCAGGGTAAACCGTTGTGTTTATTATTTATATGTGTTGCATTATTAATTAATTACATTTATGATCCTAAAACTAACATGGTACTATAGTGAGTTTAAGACAAGACCTGATCAGATTTGAGCAAATTTTGTGGCCTTTGGCCAAATTTGGAATTGCTGAAGGAATCAATTTTTTGGGAGAAATCGATATTGGAGTAGTAGCAATTGAAGGAATTCAATTCAAAAGGGAAATTTGGATCTTGTTGGAGAAGTTTGAATTTTGTAGCAAGAAGCCATCCTTCAGTCAAATTTTCATCTAGGGCAGATCTTGAAGGCAAAAGGTTGCAAATTATTTCAGACCTTAGGGCAGATCCTTGAACGTGAATTTTTGCAGCAAAAGAAGATGGTGATCAATGTCAAGGTAGAAGATAGACTTGATGGAGCCACAAACTTCAACTCTTGGAAACCCAAGGTACTCATTGCATTAGAAGAGAATGATCATCTTGATTTCATGGAAAGTGATATGCCCGAGCCTTCCAATGATACTGAGAAAATCCAATGGAAGAAAAAAAAGCATGAAGGCTAGAAAGATCATGATAGAATTTGTGATGGATCACCTAGTATCGATCATCTCCAAGTTGAAGACAACTAAAGAAATGTTTGAAACTCTAAAAGGATTGTATGAGATCAACAACACCAGTAGAGCCCTTGCTTTGAAACAACAACTTCGCCATGTAAAAATGGCTAAAGATGATTGGGTAAGTGCACCAATCTGTGACATAATTTAGGTGGCAAATTGAAAAAAAGATCAAAAAAATGCCAAAATAAGGCCTTTGGCACATGCCAAATTTGGCGCATGCCAAATGACTAAAAATCCATTTGGCACACGCCAAATTTGGCATATGCCAAATGTCTTTTTAAACATAAAATGCAAAAGTCGGGTTTGGAACCCTCATTTTGTCTTCAACCTACAGCTTGAGAAGGAAGATTTTAGGTCTGCAACTCGTGCTCGCCAAATCTCCTCCATTGTTTGCATCCTTAGCTTGCCGTTTTCCACGAGGATGCCGCCAACACATTAGAGAGGTTGAAGATTGCAAAGAGGTGTGTATTTTTATTATATTTATTTCGAATTTGATTTGGAATGCAAATTTAAATAGATTTTTATAATAAAAATTTGTTCTACTTCTCAGGGAATGAATCTCCAGCTCAAAACATTGAGAACTCACATTCACCCCCTCATCAAGAGCCTCCTATACAAGAACAACCTGAAACCCCTCCATCAATTCATAGGCATCCTCAAGGAACACAAGAAAATATTCAAAATCAAATTGAAAACAATAAAAGAGACATTCAACAATTAATTGCAAAATTAACCGAGTATGTCGAAACCCACCCTTATAGGAGAGGGATTGCTGAATCATTGAAGTCAATTTTAACTCATGTAGAAGAAATGAGCGAGCAAATGAAATTTTGGTCAACTAAGAGAGATAAGATGGGGCAATGTTATGCTAATGGTTTGTCATATGCGGATGTCAAAAAACTAAAAATTAGCAAAGTCGAGTTGTGTGCCCTATTTTAAGACCCAAAAACTAGTGAACCTTTGTCCCATGCATGCAGGAGGTTCCCCATCCATTGGTGCCACCATGATTTAATTAGAAACAAATTTTGGGAGCGGTGGTGGATGGTATTTGACCAACCTCCATGCAATAACCATGAGGTGCCGCAATACTTTTTGAGGAAAATCTATTGCGAGTTTGTCCTCAATAAAATGCCAAACTATTTTGACATCTTATAATTTCAGGGTAGAGGTGGGGGCTCCACACACGATAGACCTACTGCACGATGTAATCCACAATTGGCACCGAGAGCCTTGGGAAGACCCATGGTGGAGCATCTCGTTGTTCCTTCCATTGTTAAGGATAGTGTAGAGGTGGACATGATGAAGTCGATTGGCTCACTCACCCAGACCATTTTATAGTGTGCAAGTCCTCTAGTAGAGCCTGGTGTGGAGGAGATGTGTAGGCCCCAAGCTCCACCCCACTATTGTGGCGCTTGTGGTGTTGTTTGCACGTATGATTATCAGGGTGCTTGTGATGTAGCTACATAGCCTACGTCAGTCGCTGAGGTGATGGCTTTCATAGATGATATTCTGAATAATACATTTGGCATTAACACTCAGGTAAAATTTAGCAAGTTATTTTAATGTTGTTTATTAAAATATATTTTGAAATTTAAGAATAACTAAATTAGTAGAATTTTGATATGATGAAATTTCAGGGTCGCACTTTTCACGAGGGATTCTCTATTCCTACAGACCCTTATACATTCTTGACGATGAGTCCACAGGTATGCAACTAGTATTAAAGATAGTATTATTGCATTTGAATAGTTGAATGTTATATTTGAATGTTTGTCTCATAACATGCTTCGGATTTCAAACAGTTTCCTAGTGCACCTTCTTCCTCCACACCTCACGATTCATATCCTCAAACAATGTACACTCAGGTAGCCTTTATTCATTAATAGGGTTGTAAATCTATGTTAGCTAGTTTTCATAATTTTGTGTATATACAAATCTAAAAAATTGATGAGAAACACAAACATTGAATTCAAGTATTCCTTGATTGTGTCACATTATGTTCTCCTATATCAACATGATACCTGAGATATTGTTTCATTTGCAATTGTTGACAAGAGATAGCCTTGGTGATGTTGGTGGGACGATGGACCATGTAGTTGTTGCAGCAATAGCCAGTTCTGATCCATTGAGAGAGGTATGGAATAGATTAGTTGATTTGACATTATATTTTCTCTTTTATGGTCTATTATAGAAAATTTTCACGATAATTTTATGTAGTTTAATTTCTATCTTCATGGTTGCTACAAGTGGTTGTCACTCCAGATTGTGGACATGGTGATGCTTTAAATGTGCATGATGACTATATGTATGCGATAAGTGATTATATTTTGTTATATGCCATTCCATAATTGAATTTCTATGTTTTAACATCTTTACTTTTAATTATTAGTTGAAGGTCCAGAGTGAAGAGAGGAGTAGCGGGCATGTTCGAAAGACAAGACAAGCAATAGTCACTCCATCCAGCTGAATTTCGAAGGCAACACGAGATCTATTTCCTTCCTCTAGAGGGAAATGACTATGTATTAGTGTTGTTTGTTGTATTCCTATGTGGCATTTTAGAACATATGTTTTATAATATTGATATATACGTGATATTTTATGTCCAAATGGCTCCTTTGTACTAAGCCTATATGGTCTTTTTGGATATATTTATATACTTTTATCAATATTTATCATTGTATAGACTTTCAGATTTTTGATTAAAGAAACTCTTATTTTTCTACTGCCATTCTTGAATGATGTTATCATGTGTATCATGTAAGTTGTATGCTTTAATGTTGTAGGTATGGATTTTGTTTACATCTAATGCTTAATTAAATATTGTTGAATGCTCAATAAGCCCCATCTAAAGCGTATTGTATAAATAAGCTCCATTCGTGGTGGTTTGTATCCTTTGGAATGCTTCAATTACTTTTGCCTCACCGATGCAGAGGCAAGGAGGCTCAAACCCAATCAGTCTAACAACCTACCTTTAAGGGGCTCCTAACAAGATTAATACAACCTATTTTGAGCAATCTACACAACCTCAAAGCCCCATCAAACCAAACTCTTCATTCAACACCTTAACCAACAATCCACCCTTGTAGCACTCTAATGTAGAGCCAAGGTGGAGAAGACTCATAACAATGGAAATGTCAATTCTCAATCAAGAACTCTTCTTCATAATGATTCAACCTAATAGGCATCAACCCACCCTCAAGGGTCTCAACTCCTCAACCTTGCAAATGAACAACAAGAATCCACCAAGGCCCTAAAAAGACCATCAAAATTCATACAATGACAATTGAATCAATTGAGAACAATCCCTAAGTCATATTCATCAAGGTTTCCAAAACTCACATTTGTGACTGGTTATTCTTGTGATACTCAAAACTCAGTTTTAGCCAAATTTCTCCCAACCTTTCCAAAACACTAGATAATTACAAGATGGATTTAGATACCCTTTTTAGGGCTACACAACATACCCAAGAATCAGTGGTCACTCTTTTGGACTGACATAGACTTTCAACACACCTACTTTAATATTGGCTTCATAATTAGCCCTTTTTTCCAAAGGGACCACCCTTCCAACTTTAGGTATCTACCCAAATGCCTTTGAAATTCTTATA
Source organism: Sequoiadendron giganteum (assembly GCA_007115665.2). Lineage (NCBI taxonomy): Eukaryota > Viridiplantae > Streptophyta > Pinopsida > Cupressales > Cupressaceae > Sequoiadendron > Sequoiadendron giganteum. The sequence goes on along the minus strand of CM021102.1, from coordinate 409,320,127 downwards.
ACATGGTACAAAACCTCAATTTTTTTCATTAGTTTGTGTCTACGGAGCCTCTAACTCACTGTCCCAAGAAACCCTCCTAAACCTTCAAAAAATCAAGGGTTTTAAAGAAACATACAACTCCAGACCTCTCTCAACACTTCCAAAGCCCAAAACACCTCAAAATAATTCTTCAAAAACTCATCAGACCCTCACATAACCCTTACAGGCATTAATTCTTAAAAACCTCTCTTTGGTTCCTCACTTCCATGTTGGAAAACCCCTGTCCAGTCTTAGAACAGTCACAAAAATGCCACATAATTATGACTCCTTATTCCTAAATGAGTTGACACACTTATTATAACATGTTTTCAATCAATCCACTAAGATACAGTAACAAACAACAGGTTGATTGATTGTTACATCACAAATTTCCCCTCAAACCCTTTATTCAACAACACTGGGATAATCACTGTTTATGTTGGTTCTCTCTACAGACAAAGAGTTAAGACACCAATAAAAAATAAATGAATTATAAAAAATATAGACACATCCTCTGAAATTATTAGACCATGAAGAACCTGTATGTGCGCGTACATAACTCAAAAAGATCAAGAAAACAATATTTTTCCACAAAATTGCTCAAAACTATGGTGTTTATTGTATAAAATTGTTACAAAACTTCTTCCACTCTCTCATTCGAGCCTTGGCAAGTATTTTTAAATCATTTTGTGACAACCATCTTCTCCCCAATGCCCATAACCAACCTTGGGATTAGTTGGTCCCTTAGTTACATTTGTTTGTGTTAAAGTTGCTTTGTCAACATTTTACAACTTATATGATTTTTAATTGACTTCTAAGACACAAAACATGATTTATTTGCATTATTCTTGATCTCTCAAAGCTTATTAGACAAAATAAACCTGAAGACACTAGAATTTCTCTATTGATGTATTCAAATAAAAATAAATTGATGATGTGGTGTAGGTGCTCCTGCACCAAACTCAAAACCCGATCCAAGCCTAATTTCTCCCAAGCTTTCCAAAACACCTGACCATTTAAATGTGGATTAAGATACCCTTTCAGGGTTACACAACATATGCCAAAACCAATAGTAACTATTTTGGACCAACATGAACTTTCAATACACCTCCCTAGCTTTAGGTTTCACAATTAAGCCTAATTTCCAAAGGAACCCCCTCACAAACTCACCTCCAAACCAAGAAAACTTGAAACAATCTTAGGGATGTTCACCAAACTTAGGATTCTCCCATTTTAAGAGCCCCAAGAACTTTTTCTATTCCTCTACTCACAAACTATCCTAAACCTTCACAAAAACAAGGGTTTTAAAGAAACTCATAACTCCAAACCTCCCCCAATCCTTCCAAAGGTCCAAACACCCCACAATACCTCTTCCCTAACTTAAAAGACACTCAAAATCCCATTCCTTTTATTAGTTCTTATATTCACTACTTGAGTTCCTTACTTTCATGGTGGAAACACCCCTGAACAACATTAGAACTTCACACCCCAATGATTTTATTCATTCTCTCAGCCTCCAAAGTATTCACACACCAAACTAATCATGGTACAGGCCAATCCACTGAGCAACAAGGTCAGAATAGTAGGTGGATTGGCTAATGTGTCATGGTGTTTCCCTCAAAACCCCTAAGACAGAAAACAGAGCAGTAACCAAGTTTGTTGATCCCACACACACCAGCGGTGGATTTAAACCTTCAGAATAGATGCAAAGAGAGTAAAAACACATGCAATCAAGTATTCAAGTCATGATAGACTTGTATGGGCTTGTGCAAGGCAAATAAAATTCAAGAAAACAAAGAAAACCAATGATCAATGTTTTCAAAAGTATATTTTCTTATTAGAAACTGAACAAAATCAACCCTCAACTCGTGGTATTACAAAAATATATCTTGATACCACCTTCCAACTACCCCTTGAGATGATCAACCACCATAAACACCCTTTGTTAGACTTCTAAGATGGCAATTTTCCAATCTTGCTCTTAATTACCATTCATTCACAACTTGATTTTGCAAATACCACCTAACTGACCTATTAAGCCTTTTAAATACAATTGCAAGGTATTTCCATAGCATATAGAGATATAGAGAGAAAATACAATAAATGTTTTAACTAATGAATTGTAAAAAATGGATTTTTGTAGTTTATATTCATGTCGTTGATTACATTGCATTGCACATCTTTCAAAGTCAAAGCATTACTTCACTTTGCATAACTAATAAGTAGATGTTGATAGATGCCAAAAATTTAATTACAATATAGTTTGAACAAAGTCAACCTAAGAAGTTATGCAATTTCTTCACATTGCATAACTAATAACTAGGAGCAGTTGTCAATTGCATTTTCTTATCATGGCATTCTATGAGACCAAATTTCTTTGAGATATTTTTTCAAATAGTTCCCTGCCTTGTCTATGTTACCACATTTTTCATACATGTCTACCAAAGCATCTTGTCAAACAGTTCACTACCTTGTTGCTATGGCTAAAAGCCTAAAACAAGTGATTTTGAACAAGCTATGGATGCTTCGAAAAAATATTTCAAAAGCATAATAGTAAGCAATAGCATAAATAAGGCAGTGAACTATTTTAAAAAATGCATCAAAAAAATTGTTTTGAAATAATAAATTTAGTTGTTCTTTCACTCTTCTTTAACATTGTATATCTACTCCTTTTGTTAACAAGAGATAATAAAAATCATAAAAAAATGTATAACAAGAGATAAAAACTATCTTTTTTGAAATCGAAAGGCATTTCCATAGCATAGAGATATAAAGAGCAAATAAAATAAAGAGTTTAACTAATGAAATGTATAAAATAGATTTTTGAAGTTCATATTCATGCATTGCACATCATTCAAACTCAAAGCATCACTTCACATTGCATAACTAATAACTAGATGCTGATAGATGACAAAATTTCAATTACAATATAGCTTTTTACAAAGTCAACCTAAGCAATTATGCAATTACTTCACATTGCATAACTAATAACTAGGAGCAGTTGCCAATTGCTTTAGCTTGTCATGGCATTCCATGAGACCACATTTCTTTGAGGCATTTTTTCAAATAGTTCATTCCCTTGTCTATGCTACGATATTTTTCATATATGTCTACCAAAGCATTTTATCAAATAGTTCATTGCCTTCTTGCTATGGCTAAAAGCCTAAAATAGATGCTTTTGAACAAGCTATGGATGCTTGGAAAAAATCTATCAAAGCATAATAGTAAGCAATAGCATAGACAAGCCATTGAACTTTTTGAAAAAATGCCTCAAAGAAAAGTGGTCTCATGGTGATGGAATGCCATGACAAGCCATAAACAAGGCAGTGAATTGTTTGAAAATATGCCTCAAATAAATGTGGTCTCATGGTGACAGAATTCCATGATGAATGCCTATGGTGATGGACTGTCATGGCATTCCATCACCATGAGAACACATTTCTTTGAGGCATCTTTTCAAACAGTTTGCTGCCTTGTCTATGGTATGAAATTTTTCATACATATCTACCAGAGTATTTCATCAAACAGTTCACCGCCTTGCTACTATGGCTAAAAGCCTAAAATAGGTTCTTTCGAACAAGCTATGGATGCTTGGAAAAAATTTGTCAAAGCATAATAGTAAGCAATAGCATAGACAAGGTAGTGAATTGTTTGAAAAAATGCCTCAAAGAAATGTGGTTTCATGGTGATGGAAAGCCATGACAAGCCATAGACAAGGCAGTGAACTGTTTGAAAAAATGCCTCAAATAAATGCAGTCTCATGGTGATGGAATGCAATGACAATAATCACCATGAGACCGCATTTCTTTCAGGCATTTTTTCAAACAATTCACTGCCTTATCTATGCTACCACATTTTTCATACATGTCTACCAAAGCATCTTCTCAAACAATCCACTGCCTTGCTACTATGGCTAAAAGCCTAAAACAAGTGATTTTGAACAAGCTATGGATGCTTCGAAAAAATATATCAAAAGCATAATAGTAAGAAATATCATAGACAAGGTAGTGAACTACTTGAAAAAATGCATTAAAAAAATTGCTTTGAAATGATAAATTTAGTTGTTCTTTGATGCAGAGCCAAGGTGAAGAAAACTCACAACAATGGAAATTTCAATTCTCAGTCAAAGAACTCTTCTTCATAATGATTCAGCCTAATAAGCATCAACTCACCCTCAAGGTTTTCAAACCTTTAATCTTGCAAAATAACAAAAAATCTCCACCAAGGCCCTATAAAGACTCTCAACATTCATACAATGGCAATTTGAAAACAATCTCCAAAACTCAGCATTTTACCCATTTAACAAGAAGTTGTCCTTGTACCCCTATCATTAGTCCCAACACACTACCACCATGCTTCTTCACTATTTTATTAGTGTTATCTATCTCTATAGTTACAAACCTTGCTTTCTTTACTCTCACATCTACAAGAACACAAAATTCTATGGTGCCCACCATAAGACTTTCACAAAAACACAGTTTCATTACCTCCTTTGTTGCTACATCGGTCCTTATATCCACTACCCCTGTATTACTAGACCTATAATGGTTTCCAAAACCATAATTTTTGATTTCCCTCACAACACTTACAAGCTCCTTGTTCCCACTCATGATTACTTTGGCTTTCCCTTTCACATCCTCTAGAAATGGAGTCAACACAAACGTATGGCTATCTTTCCTTATGGTATACTTATTTTCTTTCTAGACCATTATCAGCATCTAATTGATTGATCTTAACAAAAAAACCCGATCAAAGGCATTGAACCAACCAATACTTCAATATTCACCAAAACCTCCTTGATACAACTCACACTCCCCAAGGATAATAGACATACATTCTTACCTTCAAACTATTATCAGACTTAAAAGAGCCTCATAATCATCATGCTTCTAATAGAAACAAACCAATAACATATTCACATAAATCTGAGATATGAAATTTACTGATTTTCACAGTCATAACACCATTCTTCATCAAGATTCCACCCTAGTCTAAGTATCAAATCAACAACCTTAACCTTTAACATTTTCCCAAATCATTGAAATACCTTTGAAAACATAATTTAAGTAGTTACATAACAAATCTAATCACAAATACCACTGGCCTTTGTTTTAACACTCATTTCATCAATTTCCTTGTAGGTTAGCAAAGCCCTAAATCGGGTGATACAACTCTACCATCTTTGCATCAAGACAAGCTTGATATAGTTTTGGAGACCCATTATAGAATATTTAGACATATCACAAAAAACATTGCCACTTGTTTTGAGAGAAACATCAGAAAACTGGTCTGATACGCTGCTCCCAACCACAAATTAGGCCAAATTTGCAAGGTGACTACCAAAAAATCATCTCCAAATCACTAACCAACCTTAAACAATCTTTTTTTATACCTCCAAACTCAGAATTCCATCATTTTCAAGAGTTATTAGATCCACTAAAACATTTAAATATCAAAACCCTTGAATATAGGTTTTGCAAGCAAAATAATGAGGGTTTCTTGGAATATCACCTTCCACATCTTCTACCAACATGTCATATCTTCCAACACCTTTAAATACACCTAAAAACATCATCTATACCCTTCTCAATCCATGGAAAACTCTATGTCTCCATTATGCATGACTGTAGCATCAAATTTTGTGTGGAAACCTTCAAATTTTGTGTGTACCAACAACTTCATCTGAGCATTCCTGCATTCCCCTATACCTACAATCATAAAAAAACATTCAAAACATCCTAAAATTAACCTAATCCACCAATCTACTTGGCCTACATTGGTGGATTAGTGATGAAATGCTCTATTAGACTCTCAAACCCACTATAAAAAGAACTATACCAGCCCCCTTTTTGTACACCTTACAATGCCTTTTATAACTTTTATAACTTTTCCCTCTTAGCAACTGCCTTTTCTAAATTCTCATCGGTGCAACTACCCTTTTAACTCTTAATCTTCCTTGATTTATGCTCTCTCTTGTTGCATAATTACATCATGATTACTTTTTAACAACTTTGTATTATTTACATTTTTTATATTTTCACCTCCTAGTGACTTATTTTATGACTTGATTACATTCAAAATAGCCATTACAAGGCCTTGACACATCATTCTGGCTTGAACATACAAATTGGACAAATTAGCCTTTTGAAGGCATTACAAGCCATAGACAAGGTAATGAACTGTTTGAAAAAATACCTCAAATAAATGCGGTCTCATGGTGATGGAATGCAATGACAATAATCACCATGAGACCGCATTTCTTTAAGGAATTTTTTCAAACAATTCACTGCCTTGTCTATGCTACCACATTTTTCATACATGTCTACCAAAGCATTTTGTCAAACAGTTCACTGCCTTGCTGCTATGGCTAAAATCCTAAAACAAGTGCTTTCGAACAAGCTATGGATGCTTGGAAAAAATCTATTGAAGCATAATAGTAAGCAATAACATAGACAAGGTAGTGAACTGCTTGAAAAAATGCCTTGAAGAAATGTGGTCTCATGGTGATGGAATGCCATGACGAATGCCTATGGCTATGTATTGTCATGGTATTCCATCACCATGAGAGGGCATTTCTTTGAGGCATTTTTTCAAATAGTTCACTGCCTTGTCTATGCTACGACATTTTTCATACATGCCTACCAAAGAATTTTATCAAACAATTTATTGCCTTGCTGCTATAGCTAAAAGCCTAAAATAGCTGCTTTCGAACAAGCTATGGATGCTTGGAAAAAATCTATCAAAGCATAATAGTAAGCAACAAGCTATGATCTCATTATTGTTTTTCACATGAAAATCAGCACGATTTTATTCGCATTTTTTTGCAGGTTTTAAAAGCATTTTCTTCCAATTTTTTAGTTTTTGTCGATCAGATGAGAAGTTTCTAAGCGTCACGGTGTCCGAGTAATAGCATGTTGAGGTTCACAACCATTTCTAACTTTGGACCCTTAAGGGATCAATCTGGTTGAATGTAGATCAGAGCGATTCCGCGTATTTGGGTACGTAAGAGGACCATGCCTAGCGTAAACATACGGTCTATTCAGACACGTTGGAACAGTTCCTTTGGTCACACGAGCTATAGAACGAAAGTTGCACCACTTTGCAACTTTTAACTACTTGCATTTGACAAATTTTTCCTCGAGTGAAAATTTTCCACCATAGGAAAAAGCATCTGAGATAGAAAAAACTGAGAAAGGTTATTGTAGAGGGGCCCAACATGATCCCATAGGATCAGATGAGAATTTTCTAAGCATCACGGTGTTTGAGTAATAGCATGTTGAAGTTCATAGCCATTTGCACTTTGGACCCTTAAGGGATCGATCTAGTTCAACATAGCTCAGAGCGATTTTGTGTGTTTTGGTGCAAAAGAGGACCATGCCTAGCATAAACGTACTCACTTGGATGTGTTGGAACAATCCGTTTTGTCACACGAGCTGTAGAATGAAAGTTGCACCACTTTGCAACTTTCGACTACTTGCATTTGACAACTTTTTCCCTGAGTGAAAATTCGCCAGCACAGGAAAATGCCTCCAAGATAGAAAATATTGAGAGAGGTTATTATAGAGGGGCCCAATTTTATCCCATAGAATCAGACGAGAAGTTTCTAAGAATCACGATGTCCGAGTAATAGCATGCTAAAGTTCACAGCCATTTTACACTTTGGACCCTTAAGGGATCGATCCGGTTGAATGTAGCTCAAAGCGATTCCAGGTGTTTGGGTGTGAAAGAGGACCATGCCTAGTGTAAACATACCCACCCCAATGCATTGGAACAGTTCTTTTGGTCACACGAGTTGTAGAACGAAAGTTGCACCACTTTGCAACTTTCAACTACTTGCATTTGACAACTTTTTCGCCGAGTGAAAATTCGCCAGCATAGGAAAATGCCTTCGAGATAGCAAAAACTGAGTGAGGTTATTGTATATGGGCCCTACATGATCTTTTAGGATCAGACTAAAAATTTTCTAAGCATCATGGTGTCTGAGTAATAGCATGCTAAATTTCACAGCCATTTTGCACTTTGGACCCTTAAGGGATCGATTCAATTGAACGTAGCTCAAAGTGATTTTGTGTGTTTGGGTGTGAAAGAGGATTGTGCCTAGTATAAAGGTACCCACTCAGATGCGTTGGAACAATCTATTTGGTAAAATGAGCTGTAGAATGAAAGTTGCACCACTTTGCAACTTTCAACTACTTGTATTTGACAACTTTTTCCCTAAGTGAAAATTCGCCAGCACAGGAAAATGCCTCTGAGGTAGAAAAAACCGAGCAAGGTTATTGTAGATGGGATCAATATGATTTTGTAGGATTAGACAAGAAGTTTCTAAGCATCACGGTGTCTGAGTAATAGTATGCTAAATTTTTCAGCCATTTTGCACTTTAGACCCTTAAGGGATCGATCTGGTTGAACGTAGCTCAAAGCGATTCTGCGTGTTTGGGTGTGAAAGAGGATCATGCATAGCATAAACATACCCACCCAAATGTACCGGAACAGTTTGTTTGGTCACACGAGCTATAGAACGAAAGTTGCACCACTTTGCAACTTTCAACTACTTGCATTTGACAACTTTTCCCCTGAGTGAAAATTCGCCAACATAGGCAAATACCTCTGAGATAGCGAAAACCGAGTGAGATTATTGTAGATGGGACCAATGTGATCTTGTAGGATTAGATGAGAAGTTTCTAAGCATCACGGTGTCCGAGTAATAGCATGTTGAATTTCCCAGCCATTTTGCACTTTGGACCCTTAAGGGATCGATCTAGTTGAACGTAACTCAGAGAGATTCCACGTGTTTGGGTGTGAAAGAGGACCATGCCTAGCGTAAACGTACCCACCTAGACATGTTGGAACAATTTTTTTGGTCACACGAGCTGTAGAACGAAATTTGCACCACTTTGCAACTTTCAACTACTTGCATTTGACAGCTCTTTCCCCGAATGGAAATTTGCCACCACAAAAAAATGCCTCTGAAATAGCAATAACCGAGAGAGGTTATTGTAGAGGGGTCCAACATGATCTCATAGGTTTAGAAAGAGATTTCGTAATCACCATGATTTACAAGTAATACCTTGTCAAATATTGTTTCCCTTTTTCACTTTGCACCTTTAAGGGATCGAGTCAGTTGAACCATAATAGTTGTTTTGTTGAATGTCATACCCTAAGGTACGTTAGAGATGACCTAGGTTGCATCAATTTATCTGAGGCATATTCTGCCCCTACCTTTTCAACCCTAAGTAATATGATTTTAGGGGTACTCTCGATGTTAGGAGTAACGTATAATGAATCATACCCAAGCCCTTGATATTTTTGTCATTTCTCTAGAAAAATGGGTTATCTTATTCCTTGTTGATGTAGACCAAGGCTACCATGTCATGTGAATCCCCCATGTTCTTAATGACTTGGAAACCCTTACCACATTGATCTATTGGTAGGGTTGCTTTCTCTTTCTCATATTGGTACAACAATTTGGAGATTTCTTCCTCTAAAACCTCTTTATTTAGCTCTCCCCACTTGGAGAAAACCATGGGTTCAAATTTGATGATAGAAGAGGATTTTTTCTATGTGTTATGGTTTTCCATATGTCTTAGGAGAAGATGGGAGTTGTCCTACATAAAAATACCCTTTAAGACCATAGTCTCTACAACCCTTGTCTTCTCTCGTATTTGGACCTTGATATTTGGAAAGGATTTATGTGAGGTGGATGATGAGGCTAAAGTGGATGGATCAATATAGGATCATGAATGTGAGGCAATATCATTGTTAGGCACTTGGATTATTTTTTGATAATTTTCTTCAAAGTTATGATAATAATGGAAAGGCCAAGGGTGAAGGGCACACAATCAACTAAGAGGGGGGATGAATTGGTAGATCCAAACAATTACAATTGTTAGTCTATGTTCAATCCTTTAGGGTCAAAACAACCTTTTCTTTTAAAATTTGTAAGAGGTTAGTCTCTAATGCCTTGAATGAGTCAAATTCACATGCATGAGTAGGTTGTTTTGTTATGATTGAATTTAATAAAGACTGAGTTGAGACATTAGGGTTTTGTTACCTTTTAGGTCTCTTCTACCAGTTTTTCGAGCTTTCATGGCAGTCAAATGTGCTACAAGCTTTCAAATGGAAGACTACAAAGAAGTTAATGTCATTTCTCACAGGATTGAAGTGATGGCATATGAAAGTTAACTGGAAAAAGATAGCAGCAACATATTAAATCATCAAGAGATAACACAAATTGAAGAAACCCTAGATGTTCAGATAGAGGGACCATTCAGGATTTCAAGGAAGATCACTGCTAATAGTTGGTTAGGGTATTTAACATTTCATCAGAAGGTTTTTTGAATGAGGTTAGACAGTCTTTAGATGAATACAATATTTTCTTTTGTGGCTTTTGGGCTAGATAATCTGGTGTTTCTTGCTAGTCTTTTGCACTTTCAAGGAATAAAACTAGAGCCAAGGATTAATAAACCGTGGTCATCATTTAGCAAGGAGGGTGCAGTAGTAAATGATGCAGTTTTTATAGGTGGTAATGAAGATGATGCCCTTTTTGGATACCCTTTCTTTGAGGTTGGTCACTTCATTATTATGAGGGTATTGAAAAGATCCAATTTAGGAGAGTTGGAATTGGATAGGAAACAAAAAAATGTATAGTCAATTGATAGTGTCAAGGGAAGTGGGGTATGAAGACAATCATCATTTCATCAAAGGACAATAGATTTAAAGGAAGGTTATTCAAAGACAAGCATCATGAATGTATGAATACAAGGGAACTGTGAAGGGTCACTATACATGGCAATGTGTAAATGAAAAGGACAAATTAGAAATGAGTAGTGATCAATTGTTAAGTACAGTGAGTGTATGATTATAAAGTGCTTGACAATCAAATTCACTCACCATAGTCAATGTCCTATGATTGTCAAGTCTATGTCAGTCACTATCTCAAGACTCCAAGAGCTATGGTTGTGTATGCAACAATAGGTCCTTATGAATGTGGAGTCTTCAATTAACTCTTTAAATGTAAACCATAAAGCATTAAAACTAGTTTTAAATGTAATATACACATTTAATTGAGGCATATATTAAGGAATATACACATTAGCATGTATTAATTTCTCATGATTTTAATATATCAAAAAATACACTAAGTCAATGACAAATATTACAATAGTGATGGAAGAACATCTTGAAAATCTTCTCATTTGTCAATACTTGTAGCAATACATGCAGGGAAATAATCCTCCCATTTCTAGCACAGATCATGAAATATATTGTACTTGAGAAAAGGACAAAAGGAGTTGCTGCCCAGTTTCATTTTTCCATTCCACCTCAGCTAGCCCAACTCTTTGCATTCCAAAATGGTTCAAAACATGTACATCCCCTACTCCCTACGAAACACATGGGTATTAGCCTCTTTGTGGTTGTGTAGTATCATAGGAATTTGGTCCACAAAAAACCTGCAAAAGCCTCTCAATCTTAGACATAGACTCACATAAAAATCATTAAAAGAGAAATAACTAAATAATGTCAGTCATACAGTTGATGAGACCTACTATCACCTTCATGCATTCTAGATAAGGAGATTGATTGAATTTCCTACAATGGTGATGTGCCCTTTCACTAGTTTATCATCTCTCGATGACCCTACATATAAATTTCAAATATATCACTGAGAGGCTTAACATAAAACATGTAGCATATAAGAATTTGATAAATCTAGGAGATGGAAAAGAAAGAAAAGATTGACAGCTAGAAAATTCACCAGCAACTGATGTTTCTCATACCACTGAACACTTGCACTAGCAATCGATGTTTTTCTTTTCTTATATACTTTGACAAACTTCAGTATTACCTACAGTCACTATCAAAAAAGGATCAATGACTATCGTAAATGCATATGACATCAAACAGTAATGGTGAAAAAGCCTTATTGCAAGGTGTTGGTCCAAAAGAGTGATCAATAATATGGCTTTACAAATTCAATGTGCATACTTACAAATCAATCCAGAGAACCATCTGGGTCTACTCTACTCTTTATTGTGTCGAGTATTGCCTCGTGGTTAGACTCACACACTTTCCACAAGTTCTTGTTTGTAGGTCTACCCTTATATTTGATCAAATGAATGTTGGTGGTGACGATAAGGTTTGAATAGTGAATAATATTCCAATGCGTGTTGAAGTCCTCAAACAACCAAACTACAACATTCTTCACTAAATACCTTCAAAGCCATGTTCCAGTAACAACCACCGAACTTGTAGGATATTCTATGTTTTCTCCGTCTATAACTGGGGACTCCAATTTCTTTTTGGCCTCGATACAACAACACAGGTAATAATTTGTACCCTCTTCATTGTCTTCATCTGAAATCATTGCATAAATGTGCTCTGCATTGATATGTTCATCTTGTTAGATTTATTTATTGAGCAACATAATAAAACTTGTAAGTAAGATATATTACCTGGTTCTAGTAGGTCCGATACATGATCAAATTCAATGGATGATTGCATCTCCGTGATTTGTAGAGCTGTCGAGAGCTGATGAGTGTCAAGTGGGGTTATACTTCTTACAGACCATTCGTCAACCCACTCTGTTGACTCGCAATAATTCCATGATTGAAGTGTATATGCATAATAAAATCATGCCATCTTCCTTGTATGGATAGTCCATGTACTTGCATTGGAGCTTCTAAAAGAGTGTAGCTCACTCGATCCTGTTACTGTACAACAATCCTCATATTTTGAAATGTAAGTATCATCTACTAAATGAAAAAATCTATGAACTAAAGAATTACCTTCACTACTTGGACCCATTGAACCACTGCACCACTGGAAAATTGATCTTGCATCTGTCAACTTTACACTGTTTGTGTACTTTAACTCTTATCATGCTAGGGCTCTTTTGATACATGCACCTGCTCCATCATGCTCCCCCTTTCCATTCCCATCCTTTGAGAAGTTCCACATATGTTGAACACCACTAATCCTATGCATCCTGCTCAACCAATAAAATGTTTTGGCATTCTTGAATTGTGATGTATAATTATCTGACCATATGATATGTTGACTAAATGATATGCCCCTGCTAGCCAGATCGACATAGAAAATATGAAAGCAACCTTGAACAAACTTTGTAGAATGTGTGTGATCATCATTGATGTAAAAGTGGTACTCCCTCAATACTTTCCTATTTTCCTTTGTATTGTCATTTGCATGAATGAATGCTATATGTACAAATATAGCAACCTGCATGGATTTGTAGTACTATGATTGCACCTTGTTATGTGGTTGTAGTGTGTAGTTCTCAGCGAAGTCGACAACTGAAACGATATGACGAAGTGGAAATGTGTCCTTGTATAACTTGATCTATGAGTCAAACCATTGTTCTCTATGTGTATGTGTTGCATAATCATAAACCACCTGATCACAAAAAATTCCCATAAACTGATACACTGGAATCTTATCATTGACCAATTCACACTTCTTTGCTCTAAAACATTGTCAGTATGCATATCTACACATATACATCGATAAACATCATAATGGTTCGAAAACTCAATATGAACCCTACAACAACAAGTAGCACGTGTGTGATTTATTTTGACAGAAAAAGGCTTTAGCATTTCAAAATACCTTTGACATATTTTAATTTCAGGAAACTTCTGTACAAAATTAGCAAAAAATTGGGTTTGAGTGGTATTCAAATAATGCATTGGATGTGGCTCACGGTTTTTAATACCAATTCTCCTTCTTACAACATCTATTTGATTAGGAGAGGTCCTTGTGTTATCCTTCCAATAATTCACAATTAAAGATCTCAAGCCTTGAGAAATTCTTGTGTCTTTCTATGGCACTCTACCCGAAAATTCCCATAACTCATCGCTATTTGGATCCTCCACTCTTTCACGCTTTCCTTTAGCTCTCATTAGAGATTATCTACTTATTTTCAAAGACTTACTTTCCTTTGTAAGGTTCACCTTGTTCCTTGTTTGACTGCTTAACAGTGTTTTTGTCATCACACGTCGTGTGGCACAACTATCCTTCGTGTGTGAGGTGGAATCCATGCTCTCATATGCACTCATCAAGTTATTTAAAATGGAATTTTCACTTGAGTCATTCAAAACTCTTAGCCCAAGAGCCTTTGTGGTGGGCCTAAATTTGAGTTGCCTCATCATTTCAACAAATAGTTGGCATCTTCCACCCTCACTTAGCTTCGCAAAAAAAAAACTCCATATCCTTTTTGCATATCTTTGACATGTACATTTTGGAATCTTATTAGGCATCCATTTCAAAACATTGGAATCAATATCAATAAAAAATGTAGGTTTTCTATGCAAAACTCTAGGAGGATTTCTCAAATGTAAATTTGTGTCAATATTGGGAAGGTCAACAACATCGGGGATAGATCGTGTACCTTCAATTGGAGGTGAAATAAATGACATACCTTGAGATTGACATGTAAACGATGTTGTACCTCCAACTTGAGATGTCGTTTGTGGAGTTCGTTCAATTAGAGATGTGTTTGTTGATGTACTTTCAAAACGCAATGTTTTTGATGGTGTGTCTTCAATTGGAGATATGATTTCTGATGTACCTGGAAAACCACATGTTGTTGTCAATGTGTCTTCAATTGGAGATGCGCATTGAGCTTCACCTATGGTTGATGATGTGCCCCCAACTTCTGTATCCATTCCTGTCCTTCCACGAACTTTCCTCATTCATGCCCTTCATTTTGCTACATTTGACAACTCTCTTAGATTGCACGGGAATTTGTGGTTGTATGGGCTGAAATTCCTTTGCTTCACAAGCTACATTTTCTGATTATCTTCTCCTTGCATTTTTAACTACACGTTCTTCTGGTGTTAGAGGCTTCAGTCATTTCCTCGGCATGACCTTGAATGCTACATGTCCACAAACACACATAGAACAAAAGTAAGTAATGCAGTTTACAAAAATATTGATGCAGAGAGGGGTGGAAACCATTCAATACAAAAAATCAATAAGAATCACAAACTTAGGGTATAAATTGCTGCCACCTAAATGAAAACTAGAGACTCTTGTGTTTATTTTTCTCAAAACCAAATTTTTGATTGTCAACAAAGTCATGAAGAATATGGATTGAAAGAAGGGTTTGTGATGCTATATCTTATCATTATTCACTATTTCTTTGGCAATGAGGTAACTTAGAAAGACAATAAGCATTCTCAACTATGTCAACTCACTTGAATTTATATAAGCACATGTGATGAAGCTGATTTTTTTATGGAACAAAAAAATTAATGGACACTTGCATTAAAATTAATGAAAGCTATTAGGTTTTCCAAATTAGATGAAAATAAAAAATTTCCAAATTAGTTGAAAAAAGAATGAAATACAGTGAACTCCACTAGCCATGCTGGAAATGGACTACTATAAGCAATGCAAATAGAATTCAAAAGTAAATTTATGTTAAGTAAATGTCATTTTTTAATTTTTTTTGTTCTTCAAACTCATAAAAATTGAACTTTTTTATGCAAATCCCATCTAATTCAATGTTGAATTCTAAGTCCAATTGATATGATTAGTAAAATCGTTAAGTAAATTTAGTTTATATTGTCAAAAACAAACAAATATGCTAAATACAAACATTTCAATTTACCAAAATGAATATATTACCTTAGATAATGTAAAATGATGTAGAAACTTCAAAATGTCTTCTTCTATGTTCTCTACCATGCAGATTGGTGGTAAAACGGTGTTGGATCAGGCATAGATTTCTACAATATGAAGTCAACTACAAAAAAAAAAGGCGTTTCTTACTCGGATAAAGCGCTGAACCAGACAAATACAGGAGAATGTGGGCCTGAATCATTATGTGAGCCCTTATTTTTACCATTTCAAGGTAAAACCCATTTGGTGCTCACCAAATTTTGAGAGCGCCAAATTTTGTGAGTGCCAAATATGTTCCTCTGAAAAGGAGAGACTTCAGAGAGAGGGACACAAAGTGGGAGAGAGATAGAGGGAGTGAGAGAGAGAGGGAATGGGAAAGAGAGAGGGGGAGGGAGAGGGCATGGGAGAGGGCATGGGAGGGAGAAACCTAAGAGAGAGAGAGAGGGAGAGAGGCTGGGAGGGAGACACAAGAGAGAAGGAGAGGGAGTCAAAGTGGGAGAGAGGGGTTGGGAAGGAGAGACCTAAGAAAGTAGGGTGCGAGGTAAGTGAGGCCTGAAAAAGAGAGATTGTGAGATAAGTGAGGCCTAATCCCTCAACCCCTATACCCTCACAACCCTCAACCCTTAACCCTCAACCTTTAAACCCTAATCCCTCAACCCTTATACCCTCTTAATCCCTCAACCCTCAACACTTAACCCTCAACTCTTAACCCTTAAACCCTAATCCCTCAACCCCCATACCCTCTTAATCCCTCAACCCTCAACCCTCAACCCTTAAACCCTAATCCCTTAACCCTTAAACCCTAATACTCAACCCCCATACCCTCTTAATCCCTCAACCCTCAACCCTTAACCCCTAATCCCTCATCTCTCAACCCTTAAACCCTAATCCCTCAACCTGTCAACCCTTAAACCCTAATTAGTCAACCCCTCTATAATATTAATCCCTCAAACCTTAAACCTTACCCCTCAACCCTTAACCCTTAAACCCTAATCCACCAACCCCCACACCCTCTTAATCCCTCAAACCTTAAACCCTAATCCCTCAACCCCTCTACAATCTTAATCCCTCAACCATTAACCCTCAACCCTAAAACCCTAATACCTCAACCCTTCAACCCCAATCCCCTGACCCCATACCCTCTTAATCTATCAACCCTCAACTTCTCAACCCTTAAAACCCTCAATCCCTCAACCCCCATACCCTCTTTAATCCCCAACCTCAACCTCAACCCTCAACCTCAACCCCTCAAACTCCTAAAACCCTAACCACAACCCCCATACCCCTCTTAATCCCTTCAACCTTGAACTCCTGAACCCTAATCCCCACCCCATAACGCCCTGTTAATCCCTCAACCCTCAACCTCAACCTCAACCCTCAACCCTAAACCCTAACTTCAACCCTCCCCATACCTCTTAATCCTCAACCCTCAACCCCAAAACCTAGTCCTCAACCCCCCATACCCTCTTAATCCCTCAACCCTCAACCCTTCAACCCTAATCCCTTGACCCTTATAATTCTCTTAATCCTCAACCTCAACCCCTCAACCCTTAAACCAACCATTAACCCCTTAATCCTTCAACCCCTATACCCTCTCTTAATCCCTCAACCCTCAACCCTTAACCCTTAAACCCTAATCCCTCAACCCCTCTACAATATTAATCCCTCAACCCTTAAACCCTAATCCCTCAACCCCTATACCCTCTAATCCCTCAACCCTCAACCCTCAACCCTTAAACCCTAATCCATCAACCCCCACACCCTCTTAATCCCTCAACCCTCAACCCTTAAACCCTAATCCCTCAACCCCTATACCCTCTTAATCCCTCAACCCTTAAACCCTAATCCCTCAATCCCTATACCCTCTTAATCCCTCAACCTCAACCCTAAACCCTTAAACCCTCATCGCTCAACCCCTAATCCCTCTTAATCCCTCAACCTCAACCCTAAACCCAATCCCGCCCCCATACCCTCTTAACTCTCAACCCTCAACCCTTCAACCCTAATCCCTTGACCCCCTATACCTCCTCTTAATCCTTTCAACCCTTCAACCCTAAACCTCCTCATCCTCAACCTTTTCAACCTCAACACTCAACCCCTCAACCCACATACCTCTTAATCCCTCAACCCTCAAACCCTATAATCCCTCTGCAAACCCCATGCTACCCTCTCTTAATCCCTCAACCTCAACCTCCTTCAACCCTAATCCCCACCTCTATACCCTCTCTTAACTCTCTCAAACCCTCAACCCTTCAACCCTAATCCCCACCCTATACCCTCTTAATCCCTCTCAACTCTCAACCCTCAACCCTTAACCCCTAATCCCTCAACCCCTATACCCTCTTAATCCCTCAACCCTCAACCCTTAACCCTTAAACCCTATTCCATCAACCCCCATACCCTCTTAATCCCTTAATCCTCAACCCTTAAACCCTAATCCCTCAACCCCTATACCCTCTTAATCCCTCAACCTTCAACCCTTAACCCTTATACCCTAATCCCCCAACCCCCATACCATCTTAATCCCTCAAACATCAACCCTTAACCCTTAACCCTTAATCCCTAAACCCTCTACTTGAGAGAGAGAGAGGGAGAGGTGGTGGGAGGGACATGATTGAGATAGAGGGATAGGGAGATGTAGAGAGAGAGAGAGGGATAGGGAGAGGTAGAGAGAGAGAGGGAGTGAGAGAGGGAGGGAGTCACTGTGAGAAGGAGAGGGTATAGGAGGGGGAGACTTGAAAAAGAGAGAGAGGAAGATGGGGTAGGATGAAGATACTTGAGAGAGAGAAAGAGGGAGATAGGGTGGGAAGGAGAGACATTAGGGAGAGAGAAAAAGTGGGAGAGAGATAGAGGGAATGAGAGAGAGAGAGAGAGAGGGAGGGAGAGGGGGTGGGAGGGAGAAACCTAAGAGAGAGGGAGAGGGAGAGAGGTTGGGAGGGAGACACCCGAGAGAGGAGAGGGATAAAAAGTGGGAGATAGGGGGTGGGAAGGAGATACCTAAGAGATTAGGAGAGAAAGGGAGTGAGAGATAGAGGGATGGGAGAGATACAAGGAGTGAGAGAGAGAGACTTGAGAGATGGAGAGGGGGTGGGAGGGAGAGGGAGTACTCGGGATAGAGGGATTCAAGAGAGATGGAGGGGGTGGGGGGAGATACATGAGATAGAGGGAGAGAGAGAGTGGGAGGGGGTGGGAGGGAGATATTTGAGAGAGAGGGATAGAGAGAGGGAGAGAGATATAGGGAGTGAGAGAGAGAGGATGTGGGAGAGAGATAGAGGGAGTGAGTGAGAGAGACAAAGAGAGGCCCGAAAGAGGGAGAGGGGGTAGAAAGGAGAGACTTGAGAGACAAAGAGGGAGGGAGAGGGGGTGGGAGGGAGAGACTTGAGAGAGAGGGAGAGAGAGAGAATGGGAGAGAGATAAAGGGCATGAGAGAGAGAGGGACTTGAGAGAGAGAGGGAGAGGTGGTGGGAGGGAGATACTTGAGAGAGATGGAGAGGTAGGCGGAGACAAATAGAGGGAGTGAGAGAGGGAGGGAGTGGAAGAGAGATAGAGCAAGTGATTGTGAGAGGGAGATGGGGTAGGAGGGGGAGACTTGACAAAGAGAGAGAGGGAGAGGGGGTAGGATAGAGATACTTGAGAGAGAGAGAGGGAGAGGGGGTGGGAGGGAGAGACTTGAGAGAGAGTGAGAGAGAGGGGGGATGGAGATACTCGAGAGAGAGTGAGAGAGAGAGGGAGAGAGATAGAGTGAGTGAGAGAGAGGGAATGGGAGAGAGATAGAGGGAGTGAGTGAGTGACATACCTAAGAGAGGGAGAGGGGGTAGGAGGGAGAGACTTGAGAGAGAGACAAAGAAAGAAAGATAACAACCTAAGAGAGGGAGATGGAGTGAGAGAGATAAAAATACCAAAGAGGGAGAGAGAAGGAAGAGTGAGAAAGGGGGTTGGAGTGAGAGATTTATTTAGGTACCTATGTGGGAGGGAAAGAGACCTGATAGAGGGGATTGGACTAAGAGAGTAGTCTAGGTCACGTGGGAGGGAGTGAGACCTGAGAGATAGAGACTTGAGAGGGATAAAGAGTTATCCAGTTACGGTAACAAGTTAGAGAAGGTATGAAAGGTAAAACCTCAACTATCCATCTACGATCATAAACTGTGCACTCTAAGCATTATCAAAGTTGTCCACCAAAGAGGGGAAATAATAGTTCTATGCAAAGCAGGCCATTTAACGCTTGCCAAATGGCCTGCTTTGGACATGTTATTTAATAGGATTTGCCAAATTTTCTCATATTTTCCTACGTGCTCCTCGTCTCATTTACACGTCTTTCAATGCAATTTTAAAAAAAATTGTGATAATTTTAACCTCTCTCTTAGCTATCTAAATATATAATTATTTTTTCATTTTGATTTAGTTAAGGTTTTGATCCATGGCTTCTATTGTAAATGCCTTCGTTTTTGGTCAAAAACCAACATGTGCTAGGTTTAGGATAGATTTTTACACATTCATCGGAACGTGAAACAAATTACATTCTCTGAAACTAGACTCCATTCTACACATGATTAAAAAAAAAAAATCAATTTTCAATTAGTTTACAAAAAAATTGGGGGGGAGCACACTCAAATTTCAATTTTTTAGGATGCGTCCACTTTGAAAATTCATAAAATATTATATATTCATTAAAAAAATTATCTGAAAGAAGGAGAATAAACTACATGGTGTTAGCTAATTTCTCACTATTGGGATTTTTGAAATTCTAAAAAAAAAGTTAATCAAAAAGGGGAGAGCCCTCAGGCACTATGCTATTTTTTTTGATAAAAATAGGATATGTTCCCCCCCCTTCCCCCCCCTTTTGAGACCCTTAATCTTCATTAATCTAAAAAAAAAATAGTAGCTTAGAAACTAGACTCAGATCACTTCAACTTTTGTTCTTTCCGCATCTTGAAATTTTGAGCGTAACTATCTTCATTTTCTCGTGCAAATCAGATTTTGCTGATTTCAGAAAAAAAAAGTGGCATCTTAAGAGCCAAAATTGTGTCACAGATTGGTGCACTTACCCAATTCAGTCATCTCATTCTTTATGAAGATTTCTGATTTGAGAGATTAGTTGAGTGCTATTGGGGATATAATTGCAGACATAGATCTTGTTATGTTGGCACTAAATGGTCTTCCTCATTCTTGGGAGCTCTTTATCCAAAGCATTAGTGGGAGATCTAAGTTGCCCAAGTTTGATCGTCTTCAAGCTGATTATATTCAAGAAGAGTCCAGGTTGGAAGCAAGAGGAATTAGGTGAAACTATCATGATATATAAAATCAAGTTCTTGCTACTCATACTTCTAGAGAAAGAGGCAAAGGAATAAAGAGGAATAGAGACAAAGGATTAGATTCTACCCCAGAATAGAAGAAAAAGATCTCTCTCACATTCAATGTTTCAGGTGTGACAAGTATAGTCACTTTTCTCAAGATTAAAAATTAAGGTCTACACAACTTGTTTCTACTACAGAAATTGACATAGGGACATCTCAGAAGGAGCCAAGTTATAAAGTTATTTTAGAAGGTTTCTTATTCTAAAGTCGATCAGTTTCTTCGAAGTGGAGGAAATAACATTCAAAGGGAGTTTGACAAACCATTAGAGGCAACATTGGACAAGGAGGTTAGGAGTTTGATGTAAGTAATTGAAGCTTCAAAGGGAGTCACATCATCATGAAGATTTGTGTATATATTTCTCTTAGACGGAGAAATATGAGGTGAAAGCCCTTTTAGTGTATATTTCTCTGAGATGGAGAAATATGAGGTGAAAGCCCTTGTAGTGTATATTTCTCTGAGATAGATAAATATGAGGTGAAAGCCCTTGTAGTGTATATTTCTTTGAGATGGAGAAATATGAGGTGAAAGCACTTGTAGTGTATATTTCTTTGAGATGGAGAAATATGAGGTGAAAGCCCTTGTAGTGTATATTTCTCCGAGACAGAGAAATATGAGGTGAAAGCCTTTGTAGTGTATATTTCTTAGAGACAAAGAAATATGAGGCACAAACCCTTGTTCATCTCTGAGACTGAGATGAGATATCATCTTGAGTGACTCCATGACAGTATCATGTTGAGGGACTCCATGATGAACTCTTTTTCACAAATGGGTGTAACCATTGTGAGTGTCATGTCAAGAGACTCCATGAAATGGATATATGAAAAGATACCTCCCTAGCTAAGAGGGAGTGTTGATGTAATAGCGGCGAGATATATCTTTCTCTCTAATTTGAGAATATTAAATATTAAACAAATAATTGTTAAGGAAATTAAGCCTTATTATAATTAATATTTTATTTTCTTTAAGAGGTCAACCAAGTGAATATTCACCTTGCTTGTGAAGAGTCACCTTGCATTGTATATATAGAAGGTGATGATCATCCATTTGATAATCAATTATTTCATTCTCAAGTCAAGTCACACTTATCAAGGAGTTTGCATATCTACAATAGATCATAATTTTCTTAGAGCAGATCAATATCAAGGATAATTCATAGAAATTGTGTATTCACATCTAGGAGAGGTGTTGTGTTTCATTTTATCAGATCGGCCTAGAGTTTGGCCCAGCTGTAAGAATTTTTTTTCTCTCTTCATTAAATATATAAGAGATATATTTTGGCTAGGTTTTTTCTCCCTCGAGAAGGAGGGTTTTCCGAGGGTAAACTATTGTGTTTATTGTTTATGTGTTGCATTATTAATTGCTTTCATTTTTTATCCTAAAGCCAACATTTAGAAGGTAAAATTAGTCTGTTGTTATAGTGGTCAAAAAATGAGAGAAAAGGTGGTAGATTTGTTAGCTTGTTTGTAGCATTAAGATGCTCAAATTTTAGTATATATAGAGGTTCTCTCTCTACCATTTGACACGCTTTTCAATCTAATTTATTTGTTGTCATCCTACTATAATTTTTGTGCAAGAATTATTGTGAGAGTTTTAGTGAAAGATAGAGAATTGTTTGTGAGTTAAGTTTGTTGATAATTCTTGAGAGGAGGCTAGAGTTTTGATTTTAGTTGATCATAGAAGAAGAAGCATTTGTGATTATGGAGGCTGAGATCGAAAAGCAACATTATCAGTTTGCAATCTATATCCAGGGATGTTGATTTCTATTCCTCTATTATTTATGCTTGAAAGGTTATTGGATTATAAATACCTTTGTTTGGAAAAGATTACTTTTATGGAATGCATGATATGCTTATTCTTATGAACTTATTTATTTCCTAGTTTTGAATAATATTGGAATGCATGATATGCTTGTTCTTATGAACTTAGTTTTTCCCTAGAATGGAATATTCTTCTGTAATTCTTGATTAAAGTCTCGAATTATTGAAATCCTATTATTTGGGAATACATTTATATTATTTTGAAGCATGTGTGGTTTTGATGTTATTATAACTATACTTAGTTCATTAAGTTTATATGGATATGGTGTGAAAAGTGAAATATGGAATATGTTGCTATCTTGATTTGTTAGCTTATGATGTTAGGTAAACCTTTGTGGATAAAGAGGTTATAAATGTGATAGGAACGATGGCATGATATACATGTCATCATTGATAGGTTGTAATGTTATGCAAATCATGATGATAGTCTATACTTGATGGATTACCCATATCTCCTTGAAGTAGGAAGACAGTCTTTTCCCTAGGGTTAGGGTGTATACTTGATTGTTATATCAATATTCAATAGTAGAGTTGAGAAGTATATTTTTTTATTATGTTATAATCACATACCTGATTAGGAGTCTATTCCCATTTATCGAATTCTAGAAGAGGACTCACGTTCTGACAACCCAAATTTGTATAGAGAAGAGGCTTGTAGGTGCAAAAGCACAAACTCCTCATAGGGTAATGCCCTCCAATTTATATACATATGTAGTGAACACTGTAAACATGTGAATATTTGAGGTATATTGAAAGAGAGGTTTTATAATTTGTTTATGATCACTTGATTGTTACATCACTTTTGATTGAAACCCTAGGTTGGGAATAACTTATTTGGTTAGGTTGTTTAATTGATTATTGAATGAAGAAAATAGGTTGGGATTAACCTATATGATCTGATTGATCAATTTTTGTTGATTATATCTTTGATTGAGTCATTTAATGATGAGATTTTACTCTTGAATGGAGTCATTCATTGATTAGATTATACTTTTGAATGAGGTCATTTATTGATGAGATCATACTTCTGAAAAGAAGGCACCTAATGTTGTGATCATAATTTTTGAAATGTATTCATTTAATGTTATGATGTTATGATTACCTAAGGTGGTTAATTAGGTTATTCCTGAGGTTAGATAATCCATTTGAAAGGGAATAATCTAGTAGGTCACTCAATATGTGTGAATGTATGGTTAGCTTGGTTATACTTGGGGTTAGGATAATCCATGGTCAAGGGAGTAACCTTGTTGGAAATTTTATTATGTCATCACCTTAGAGTGTTCGTGTATGTTATTTTTATGGTGAAAACTGAATCGAGCTAAAGAGTGGGTGGACGGATGACTTGCACTCAAAGTATTGGGTGTTGAATTCTTTGGAAAAAGTAGTGTAAGTAGCCATTGTTTACACTATCAGTTCACTATGATACATGATTTCATTGTAGGTAGGGAAATCATGCATGTAGGTTGTAGCCACTATATGGTATCTCTAGCTATATAGGACACAACACTATGCTCTTGAAGGTCAGTATTATGAGGTTATCAAAACAATCTCTTTGTCAAAGGGTAGGGCCATATTACCAATTAGCTAGATGTGTGGGGGCCCACAGTAAGTCTGTAGCTGGAAAAAAAGTGCTTGAGTGATGCTCTCCCTCATACAGTTGGCAGCTAGGATTTGAGGATGTACATGGATTTCAGGATGTACATGCCAATATTGGGGACAACTATAATGTATGCACCAGTGAGGGGGACATCTAGAATGTATACACTAGTGAGGGGGACATCTAGAATGTATGCACCAATATTGGGGACATCTAGGATGTATGACCAAGTAGGGACATCTGGATCATTTGTATCTCTATTTCATTAAGCTCATGTAAGCTATGCATGCAAACATGTATCTAGGATGGATTATATTGTTGAACTCTCTTTGAAGTTGTGCAACATTCACACCATTCTGAGTAGCAAGCATCTAGCAGGGATCCCTTATCCCCTTACACTTGGCTAGGGGATGTATGAGATTTACACTTCCCAATGCACCGATAATTCAGAGAAATAATTGGTTGAATATCACTTCAAATATCACACGGCCAGGCCACGAATTGACCCATAGGGTCATGTCAGAAAAGTGATTGGATAGGAGCATGCCCACCTCCACAACATTGAATATTTTTGGGCCAATTGCAAGGATGACTTGGAAGTGCAGCTGAGGCACTATATGTGTATGATCGCATACTTTGTGAAGAGGGTGAATTTGTTCCTAGTGCCCGATCAACTTAAAGAGGAAGAGAGCACCGTGATCAACCCCAGGTACAATTCCATTGAAAACATGTTGTTGCCACTAATTGATTGGAATGAGCCAGAGGTTGATGACCTCGACATACTTACCAAGCCTATTGAGGCTTGAACAAAGGCATGGATAGATGAGCAAGTTGCTCAATTAAAGAAACAAACGGTTTTCTTGACATTTAAGGGGCTCGAGAGCGAGCCAAGTAGTTCAGGTGGTGGGGCAGCTACTACGTCGATGGGAGAAACATTTAGGTCCCCTCCATCAGTTCGTTTGAAGAAGAGAAAGGAGACGGAAGAGCACCAGTCCAACCCAAAGGTGTATGCTAGGAAGGCCTCATAGGGTGAACCTCCCAAGAAACATAAGTGAACGAGCAGTGTCACCCAAATACCGGTAATCCGTGAAGATCTACTCCATGAGGGACAGGAGATGGAGGCTAATTAGCCGAAGTCTCTACCTATTTCATCTCTTTCTGCAACCACTATTGTTGTTGTAACCACTCTGCCTATCCCACACATAGTAGTTGCATCCTCTCTGCCTGTGGTGGACATTTTTGTCCATCTTGCTTCTACTTCTCCCATCACATAGGTAATATCGATTGATTCATCCTCCGCCACTACCTCGCCCATTTATTCATCCTCCATGTCTCCTTCCTTTTCTCTCCCAGCTGCCATCGCTGCAACCGCAATGCCTACACTCACCCTTCCAAAATCCTTCATAAAATACATGCAAAATGTGCCCTTCGAGCTCTCAGGAATGTTTGCAAATCTAGCAGTACAAGTTGTGATGGCTCAGGAAATAATTAGCACTCCAGTTCCTCCTCCTCTTACCGAGCCACCAAATATCAAAGCCACCATGCAAATTTTTGAGGAATTGGATCACTGACAACAAGTGGAATCACCTAAGAGATTGGAAGAGGAGGCAGAAGACTATCTCGAACACCTAATATATGAGCATCGAGTAATTGGTGAGGTCGCCTATGATTTTTCCAATGATGAGAGCGAAGATGCAAAGATAATTGAAGAGATAGTTGATCCTGAGCTTGATGC
Organism: Sequoiadendron giganteum; assembly: GCA_007115665.2. Taxonomy (NCBI): domain Eukaryota; kingdom Viridiplantae; phylum Streptophyta; class Pinopsida; order Cupressales; family Cupressaceae; genus Sequoiadendron; species Sequoiadendron giganteum. The sequence goes on along the minus strand of CM021102.1, from coordinate 409,293,966 downwards.
TGAGTGGGCTAAGCAACTCAAGGAAATTGAAAACAAGGAGGCTGAAAAATAGCCTATTGGTGAAGAAGAGGTTGATGTCATAAGGAAGGAGGGTGATAAGTCTCCAATGAAGGAACTAAACCATGCACTTGGACATGATGACGAGGTTTTTCCTCATAAAGAGCAGGAAGATAAGGAAGAAGATAAGCTTGAGGAATAGACTAAAAATTATGAGGATCAAGAAATTGAGCAGCCCGAGGAGCCCAGGCATGATGAGGAAAAAGAAGAAAAATATATTGAAAGGGAAATCACTCTCGATGAGCACTTACCTACCAAATCCCCTACCAAACACATAGTGTTCATTCAGGACTCCGATGAAGAGAAGGAGGATACTAGGACAAAGCAGGAGACCCTCAGTGATAGAGCAATTGAAGTCAGAGAAGAAGAAAGGGGGGATCAACAGGACTCACCCAAAGAAAAATCATCAATACTTGATTGGTTGGAGAGATAGCTAGAAAAGAGGACTCCCATTCCAAAAGACCCAAAGGAAAGGCTGGAAGCTCTATTGGCTTGGGCCTAGATCGGCACTAGGAAGGAGAGGAAGCCAAAAATTAGGTCAAAGGTAATGATGGATTCCTCTAGATCCAGAGTAGTACAAATAGCTACGCCAGTGATGGGATAACAAGGAATAAGTTATAACATATTCACCATTGACTTGGGAGTGGCCACCACGGAACAGAAGGTTGATCATCTCCAGGAATCGATCACCATAATGGTGCATCTCATTCGGTAGGAAAAAGTTTCAAAGAAGGAGCTTAAGGCATAGATGGCTGATTTGACAGCCTATATCCAACAATGGTCATCCACAGAGGAACAACCAACCACATCCTTAGCCTCGCCACAGTTTTTTTCAAAAGAGAAAATTATCAAGCTCGAGAAGAGAAAGAACTTGGACAAGACCACGAAAAATTGGTTCTGACAGGTCTTAGATGTTGGAAACACAGGTATCAATCATGTTGTTCAGACAAAAAACAAGTTCTTAGAAGTGAAAACGTCTCTTGAAGGTACGAGGAAGATCTACATAGAATTCTCAAAGAAGTATGGGGTTTCTTACCCAAAAATTGAGGCTATCCTAAAGCCGCCAAGTGAAATTTGGGAAAAGGAATTTTCCTTCAAAGACGATGACCATTGGTTGATGGATGTGTGGAAACGAGACTTCGATCATCAGAAGGAAAGGCTAGAATAGGTACTTGAGTGGGTAAATCTGGATGTTGAGTGGGCCAAGGAAGCTAGAGAAGATTGCTTCTGATATCTGAAGTTGATGATAGGGTATGAAGTGCCCGCTGTCAAGATCAATCTGGAAAGTATAAAGCGTCACTTCCAAAAGAGGATAGAAGATGGGATGTCGACCAAAATTACTACAGATTTAATGAGCTTTGTTGCCTGAGCCTTCACCCCATCTGAGCTATTCAGAGATCACATTGCTAAGTATGAGGAGGACTGGGAGAAGCTTGTTAACAATTCCAAAGAGTGGAGCTACCAAGTGCTGAGATCCGACATCATTAAGGTCGACAAGCTCCAATCAGTGATCTTGAAATTCATGGAGTATGTAGCTTTGAAGAAGCAAGAAGGAAACCTTGTTATTGATGAATAATTTCTAAAGGAATAGTTGTAGCAAAGAGCAATCAACAAGAGGACAAAATGCTATAGTGCTACCACTAGAAGACAAAACAAGGATATGGACAAAATGTATTTTAAAAATGTAATATATTGTGGGGTAGGTAGAGCCCTAGTTTATAGTGAATTGTGGCCACACAAATGTAAATCAATCTTGGCCACATGTTCTGCTTTTGGGACACTATAAATAGGGGGTCTCCTCTCATTTTCAAGGAGAGTTGAGTTATTGTAAAGACATGTTGTAGAAATTGCAATAGTTGTAGAAATTGCAATAGAAATACATTGACTTTGGTGCATTTCATGTTTCATGATTCTTTTCTCATAGTTGGATGATTTAGTTGAACTTACTTTTCTGTTTTAGCTTCCTTTCAGTTGGCTTTGGTAGATTTATTAATGATGTTCGTGGTTATGAAGATTTTTTCTGTGTAAATGCTTTTCTTGACCATACTTTTGGTTGTTTGCTGCTAGTAGATAATTGTGCAAAGTTAGTTTGGACCTAGATGTAAAGATACTTTTAAATCTTTATCTTTATTCATGCATATGTGTGGTGGATGAATGATCAAAAATATGCAGTCCTTAGAAGATAGCACAAATTTCATGACATTGTGAAATTTTTGGTTAACAAGAATTTTGTTTTAAGGAAATTGTCCACAGTAGAAACCTCCATGATCACTGTTAATTGGTGGTTGCAAATCCAAGAACCCTCTCTCTTCCATACTCTTTTTCCCTGTTCATTGCACATTGTAAAGCCAAATCCAAAATAGAAATGGAGTTCAAGATTGTTGTTTGAACCTACAACAAATGTATAATAACTTCCCCACCTCAAAATCTTCATTTGCAAATCCGATTCCTATTCTAGCTTGACTCAAGTAAGTCTGCCCTATGATTACTAGAAAAATCACATCGAACATCAATTGAGATATCCCATGCAAGTCATGACCTGACACTCAAGAGACCTAGGGTGATTTTCAGCAACTTGCTAGATATTTCCTTTCAAGAGAGGTGATGTGCTTACACATTACCTGTGTTGAGAAGTGAAAAAACACCCATCAATAGTGACTATGTTAAACACATCAACTAATAGGTGTTTGTGCTTAATGTGCCTTTTTTTACTTGTCACTATAGAATTGTGCTTTATTATACTTATCAATGCAAGGTTGTATCATGCCACAAACAAAAAAATCTCAAAATTACAAAAAACAATCATACTATACCTTATGTTTCCAAGATGAGGTAGTAATCACACTTGTCATATAATGTCCACATGATATGTTTTTTTAAAAAAAAGGGGTAAATGCTTTTGACCCAGAGCTATGAACCAGTGAGGTCACAAATGGGGGACCTCATACCCAATATAAATTCTCAACAATTACATCCCAATGGGGTTTGAACCTGGATGACAAGAATAACAACACAAAAACTTAACCAGCACACCATGTCACTACTATGAGACATGTTATTGATGCAAAAACAAATTAGATTTTCTTAAATGATTGTATGGAATGTACATGGACATCATATGAACAAGAATCATAAAACTATTCAAAACGTTAATTTTATAACAAATAAAAATCGTATAAATTTTATTGTTGTTTCATATAGATTTGAGCCTTTTAAACTCAATCATAAGGTTATATTTTGGTCAAAATGTAGATTGAATAAACTTTTAACAAAATATTTTTTTTAAAGAGTGGGGGGTGTCACATTAGTGGTTGTCGTTGCACCAAAAGATCGACCTCTCAATGCCTGATACAATTGGCAGATTTATGTAAGATCCATAGGAGGCGGTTAAGCTATGTCACAAAACCAAGTGTCATGCTAGACAAGGAAGACCAAGGGACAACCATCTTGCAACAATCCCCCAACTCAAGCGAGGGGTTTGAACCTGTAACCTTGGCTTTGATACCAATTGTTACATTGGTGGTTGTTGTTGCACCAAAATATCGACATGTTAGTGCTCAATACAACTGCCAAATTTATGTAATATCCATAGGAGGTGGTTAAGGCATGTCACAAACCCACGTGTCATGTTGGACAAGGAATACCAAGGGACAACCATCTCACCAACTTGCTTGACATTTTTTCAAATCTTCATTCTTAGAATTTGAGGTCTCCATTCTCAATTATTTATCTAGGTTAGATCCCTTCACCATTTGTTCAACCTACCAAGATCTCATTCAAGTTGTTAGACTTATTCCAAATGACCTTTCTCTGATACCAATTGTTGAACAAGACAACTGACAAGGGGGTCAATCAATTGTAACCAATTCAATTTTCTTAACTATTTATCGGAACTAAATCTAGATACTACATAAATGATTTGTCTATAAATGTAGAAACTGAAATTTATCACATAAACACAGTAACACCATATTTACATGGAAAAATCATGGTGAGGATTAACTCACACTATAGAGAATACTAAAACTGATTACAAAAAGGATCACTGCCTAAAATAAGGCTCATTGCCTGGAATAAGGACTCACTATCCAAAATCACTATCCAAAGGGCTACAACTTGGATGGCTCACTACCACAAAGATACAAAAGTGATGGCTTACCGAGCCAAAAGTGAATTAATGAATTACACCTTTCTTGTTCTGAATTCAATTCCAAATGAAGCTCAGTAAAGGTAGTACTGTATACTGGTAATTGCTCAATAGTTATACTTTGATCACACACTTATTATCTTTGCTTGTTTCGCTTATTCTTATCTGTTGTATTCACACCCTTTTCTACCTCTATATCCTTCTTGCATAACCTCATATTCATCCTTCTCTTTCGTTCCTCTCTTTCAGAGAGACATATATGCATATATATATATGTATCATACTCATCAATTAGGTTAGCAAAACATCCATAAAGTATTGCATATGCTAAGTCGTCCACGATCTTAAAATATTTGAATCATAGTTTGTCACACGGTAGGAATCGAACTAAAAAACCAACATACTGGACCACATATAAAGGTCATCTTCAATGGGAAATAAATTTTGGTAAACGATTCATAGATACAATATTGTGTTGACATCAATGAAAACCTACTGACATTAATGACAACCATTTATGCAATCTTCAATCTTCAACAATCTCCCCCTTTGTCATTGATTGCAACACAAGATGTGAAAAGCCAACAACAACAACCTTTCTAAGTATTTTGATAAAATTATTTTCAATTGTTTCACATGCTTCGTTTCTCCCCCTTTGACATCAATGACAAAAAAAATTCAAGTATACCACATTGACTATTCTGACTACTCCCCTTATCAAAATTGTTCTTCACAAAACGTTTTTCCTTTGACTCTTCATCTCTCCATCTCTTTATCTCTCCTTTTTACTTTAGAAATTATACAAAAAGGCTATCAAAAATGATTATTTACGTCAATTTCCTTCTTTCCTAGAAATATTTCCTTGTATTTTTCTTTCAGTTCCAAACATGTCTTCCAGAAACCACTACTAGCCTGATGCATACACAAATACTATTGTTCTTTTCTATTGAGCCATTTGTTTCAAGAAGAGTATCTAGAATAGAAATATTATGTGTTGTTCTCAGTATCCACCAGGAGACCAGAAATTTTTTCCAATCTTAACTAAGTTATCTCTTTGACATTCCAAAAGGTCTTCACAATATTATCCCTCTTTACCATGATGACAACAAAATCAAATTGTAACGAATTGATCCTTTTTCTTTTGTGTTCCATCCTTGTCATTAAGAAAATCATTTGTTTTTCTAATAGATTTTAATTCATTCTCAATAGAATCAATCTTTGTTCTATAGTTCCCAATAGTAGTAGCCCACCAGAGATAATAGGGTGCTACCACAATAGTGGTTTACACTTTCTGAGAGATCCTGATTTTTGTTGAAATCGCATATTTTTAGAAAATGCAATGATTTAAGCCTTGAAAAGTTCTATTTAAAGGATTCCAATTGAAGAAGATTTTATTAAACCACCTTATACCAAGCCCCCTTGGGTAGAACCTCGCTAGTTTTAAATGATACCTATAACGAAGTCTCCTTTACACCTATCAAAATGCTGATAAAAAACCACTTTTGATTTACCTTTTGGGGATCAAATGAGTTAATTTAAAATTTATTTTTTGTAAGTATGTAGTCCTTATTATAAGCTTCCAAAAAATTATAATTTTAATTAAATTTAAAATTTTATTATTATATTTATTTTTTATTTCTTGTGAATGCAGTTTTTTCACCGAAAATCAACCTCTTTGTTCTGCACATGTGGAAAAATAGTAGATTATCAAAATAAAATTTTGAAAAATATGTTCAAGTTGGGTATTGATGTCCTTGATCCATTAAAACAAATTTAATTTCAATACATACATAAAAATTTATGTTGTATATAGTCTGCCTATGTCTGAATTGTAATTGGTTTGACTTCAAAATTTGATTAAGGAAAAAATATTTAATAAAACACTATGAAACCAAATGAACTGGTTAGATATTGTAGTTAAAAATCTAAATTCAAAAAAATTAGAATTTTATCCTTCATACAAAAAATTGATGTTGGATACGGTGAGCATCACTCCTTAAAAATGTTGTTTATTGATAAAAATTAGTTTTCGAAGGAGATGAAAAAAAGTGCAAACTGATTCCAATTTTTTTAAAAAATATATATTTAGAATCTATAGGAAAAACTACACAAATCACTAGTTTGCATCATCTTCAAATTCCTCACGATTTAGCCACTATAAGATCCCGAAAGTGAAGATTTAGTTAAAAAAAATCAGTTCAGTGTCCAGTTTGCCCAAAAATTGTAAACCAGTATTGTGGGATCACCCAATACATGTACATAATATTTACACTCTTGATGTAGGTTTTCATTTCATTTATAATCTCAGTCAACTTCTTTTGTTCATTCTAACATCTTTCTTCCATAGCCAATTGAATTTCATCTTTTTTCTGTTGTTTCATCGGGTGACTGTTCCTTTTATCTGTCTTCAATCTGCTCAACCAATACTTTTGGTAAAATACTTGTCAGTTCACTTCAATCAATATCATTATGAATTATGTAAATGGCCAAAGTGTCTATAATCTCATCCTATTCATATGAGGGTTGAGACAACCATATATCTCCAATATTCTTCAATCCATCAGGTTGCTCAAGAGTTTTTAGCACTTTTTCTTTAGTAACATCTTCTTCTTCATCATCTATTAATACCAGATCAAATTTTTCTGCAATTTTGTTTCCTTTTCTTCTCCCTTTTCTTATGTCTTTTGCTTCTTTATTTCTAGAGGGGAACATGAACTGATTCTTCGAGGGGAACATGAATTGATTATTCATGTTTTCTTCCTTTTGGAGGAGGATCCTGCTTCAAATATCATAACCGGACTAGAAACCACACCAAAATTCCATGCATCCATTTTTATTTCAAAATATTCTTTGCAAACTTTTTCTTTTCAGCTAGACAGTTCAGATATCAATAAACTTGCCTACCAACAGGTGTAGCTGACTTTCACACAACACTAAGTTCTTTCAATGGTAATGAATTCAAAAAATACATCATCAATCATATAACTAGAGATCCAAAGCGAAAAAAATAATTGTCATTCTTTGTCATTTATATATTTTTCATTAATTGATTTCTCAGTAATTCACACAAGTCAAAATCCTTATTCTTAACCATTTGATGTGCAACATAAATGACAATCATTGAGGTAGAACCTTCCCTAGTATTGAAATAAATATTATATGAGATGTCATATGACACATACCTTATTATTGGTTCGATTATGGTGTGAATTATAAGTGTCGTTTGATCTCATGTTACCCTAGTTAGGGCTTTGACCTCTTTGTTCTTTACATACTTCTTGACTGGAACAAGTCCATTATTGCATAATCTTGTTATTGCTACAATTGCTTCTTTTGTGATTTCAAAGGGTTTGTCAAGGATCATTTTTTCACCTTGAATTCTTCTTAGAATATCCCAAACAATGTCCACATTTGAAAATTATGGAAATTTGCTATAAATGTCTAATCCCTTCTGCCCTAGATATTCTTGACCATTTGTATTTGCTCAACTGAAAGAGAAGTCTTGAGATTCCTAATATTTTCCTAATCAAATTCTTCAATCTATAACACTCAATTTATGTAACTCGTTGTTGTGTGGATTGAACATCACCATTACCTTTGACTCCATTGCTTCAACCTTGTTCTTCATACTTTCACTTGCTAAAAACCTAACTCCTTTTCTTCTTAGCTCATTCGCTTTAAAAATGAAAATGACTACTCAATCTTCCTTATTATTGCTTTTTAGGGTTTCATCATAAAGGATAATTTATTGCTCGTGACATCATCATTCATATTTCAATATGTCAGATCTTTCTTCTGCCAAATTTTTCAGCCATATTGTGAAATGCACTGCAAGTAAAAATGGTTCCACAAATCCTCTATATTGCTTGTTTTCTATAGGAATTTTCTTCACATATCCTTGTGTCATCACATGAAACCTCTTATAATGGGGGCTAGATAGATTTTTTTGTGACCACTCCCCCTAAAGCCATTACTCGATTCAATTCATAGAAGGGGCATCTGCACCGAATGCAGATCTTCAAGATTATTTGATTTTTCATTGTTCTCAGGTTCTTCTTTCTTTCTCCAAATCTTTTCCATTTATCTTCTCACCTCTTCTAGATTTAACTTGTCCTTCTATTCCAGATTCGGTTTCGTCCCAACTTTTTTCTTACAAAATTTTGAAAAATGTCCTAGTTTGTTGCAAGAGTGGCACACAACAAATTTTCGATCATGAGATTTTTTATTTATCTTTTTCCTGCACTAGCTAGTCTTGTGTCCAAAAATATTGCACATGTAACAGTAACCTTAGAATGAACAAAATATTCTACCGATATTGAGTTTTTTCATCATTATCTAACTTCAACATTCAATAGATTTATGTCCAAACTTGTTGCACACATAAAATTGTTTAGTAAAGAGTCCAACATTCTGACTTAATCTATTATGATTCATCATACTTCTACGTTTTGTTGCTTTATGTCCAAATTTATCACATGAGTAACAAAAGCCAATAAAAGATGAGTACCTTTGATTATTATGCTATCGACTGGGTATCCTTTCAGTATTGATCCTTTTATTCTTGCTCTGATAAGTACTGCCTCTCCTTTGACTATTCATTTAGTTGAAACTTGGGTTAGTTTTTGAACTTTGTCCTTCTTTGAGTCCTAGACCACCTTTATCCTTTGCAGGCTTCTGAGATGAAATCAATTCATCAAGCAATCCTAAAATTATATCTCGAATTTGTCTTCAAAACTTCTTCCCTTTTCTAGATCATATTTAAGAGTTACTACTTCCTATTCAAGCTTTTCACATTTTCCTTTATTTTGATTGATAACTTCTCTGCTTTGCTCAATTTCCAATATCAAATTCTCTTCCACCTTTTTGCTTTATTCAAGTTTCATCCTTATATTTTCAACAGCCTCCTTTGCTTATTTTAGTTCCTAATAAAATTCTTTGTGCTTTAAATTAAATCTTCGGATTTGATTTCTTAGTTTCTGAATACATTCATTAGCTTTCTTGAAATTTTCTTTCATATCTTCATTCTCAGACTCTGAGGTCTCTATTCTCAATTCTTCATCTAGGTTAGATCCCTTCACCATTTGTTCAACCTACCAAGATCTCCTTTAAGTTGTTAGAATTATTCCAAAGGAATTTGCTCTCATACCAACTGTTGAACAAGACAACTGAGAGGGGGGGTGAATGAGTTGTCACTAATTTAGTTGTCTTAACTATTTACCAGAACTATATCCAAATGTTTCATAAATGATTTTTCTATAAATACAGAAACTGAAAGTTATCACATAAACACAATAACACCAAATTTACATGGAAAACCCAATGAGGGAGAAACCATAGTGAGGATTAACTCACACTAAAGAGAATATCAAAACCGATTGCAAAAAGGCTCATTGCCTGGAAAAAGGCTCACGGCTTGGAATAAGGACTCATTGTCCAGACTCATTATCCATAGGGCTACAACCTGGATGGCTCACTGCCACAAAGACACAAAAGTGATGGCTTACTGCCAAAAGTGAACTGATGAATTACACCTTTCTTGCGTTGAATTTAGTTCCAAATGAAGCTCTGTAAAGGTAGTATTGTATAGCAGTAATTGCTCAATAGTTCTTCTTTGATCACACACTTATTGTCTTCACTTGCTTTTCTTATTCTGATCTATTGTATTTGCACCCTTTTCTACCTCTATATCCTTCTTACATAACCTCACATTCATACTTCTCTTTCGTTCCTCCCTTTTGAAGAGACATATATATATACTCATCAATTAGGTCAACAAAACATCCATAAAGTATTGCATACGCTAAGTCGGCCAAGATCTTCAAATATATGAATCATAGTTTGTCACACAATAGGAACCAGACTAAAAAACCAACATATCGGACCACATATAACATTCATCTTCAATGGGAAATAACTTCTGGTAAACGAGTGATACATACAATACTATTTTGACATCAATGACAACCTACTGACAATAATGACAACCATTTGATGCAATCTTCAATCTTTAACAGAGGGCTTGCAAATGTATGTCTTTAATACCATGTTGAAGTTTCCAAAATGACTCACAAGAGAAAGAATATTCTACAACACCAAATAACCATCCACACAAGAGAGCAACAATGAAAATATTATATTTTCAATACTTGTAGAATAGTATATAATATAATAGAATGAAATGGACATAACCCTTGTATATATAAGAAAAGGTGAGGCATGGAGAAAGATGTGATTGTGATAAGTGTTATGATCACATGACTTGAGATACAAAAATTAAATTCCCTAAGTATAAAGCTACATATTAAAAGAACACAAAAGAAAAATTGACTATCAACAATTTGATCTTCATTTGGCCTTGAAATTTGACACATCACCCTTATGTAGCATGTAGGCTTGCTAGTAACACTTAGTATCACCATCTTTGATGAGGTAGGAATATCTAAATTCAATGTTATTCTATGCATGACCCCTTAAGACCCATAGTGAAGTAGTTAAGATTAAGAAGTGACACAAGTTTTAAATACTTATGCATTATTCACATATGTTACTATTATATAATGAGTAGTCTAGTATTAGCTTAGTTAAGATCCTTGAGATGGAAAAATTAAATGTGGTGATCAATATTTCATGAAAATTCTCTATAACATGTAGGATTTTCTATGGATACATTAGATGTTGTTAAGAATCTTTAAGAAACAGAGATCAATATAGATTGTAACTCCCACAAATTTGGATCATCATTGACATTGGGGTCAAATTGACATGTAAACAAGAGATCCCTCTATTTTAGATCATGAAAGAAAGTCAAGTACCTTCGTGCTAGGGAAAATGATTTATAGAATTGCAATTTACCAATGGGTGTGTGGACAAAGATGGGGGGCTACTTTGGCCAGTTTTTGGTGCAAATAACATATAACACAAGCACATTATGAGTGATTAAGCCTGGGCTGAATCAATACCAAGCCAAAATGCATGCATATGTTCACTCTCATGCTATAAATTTATTTGGAAACTACCAACCCTTATGGTTGGATTTTCCTTGGGCATTCAACCCAAAATATTGGACTTGCATGTCAATGCACAAATATATGTTTTCTACAAAATATAGAAAAATAGTTAAATGTCGAACATGATGTCCATCATGTTTCCACAATTTTTTAAGTTGATATGAAAAATACCACTATAATGCTAATCTCTCTCCTACCTTCCTAACCATGTATTTTTTTCTACAAATGTGTTAAGGTTTGATCTTCAATTTCTTTTGCTAGTGTTTTTTTTTTTTCAAAAACCTATATATGATAAGATATCTATGAAACTCCCTATCGATCCATACCAGTGGAGAGAGGAGCTGTCAACCATGTATAATATGTTCGATTATATAATCCATTTCTAGAGGCAACAACCAACTCCACCAAGAAAACAATCAACCCAACTCTATTGTACGACCCATTGAATTTGTAGCACCCTATTATCTCTGTGTGCCACTCTTGCACCAAATTGCCTTAACCAATCTATCATTATTCATGTATAATTTGAACTCCATTATTCTGTTATATTAAGAAATCACCATATATTTCATGACCATATAGGGTCATTGAAGGTAATTATTTTTGAAGGACAGCCATTAACTTGGCTTTGGGATTATTGTTTGTAGTCGTTGAACCTATTAATAGTTGCTGATGCATTGTTACCCATGTTTCCTTGCTTCAGCCTATAATTGCACAGCCGTTTCTTACCTGGTTGCATCCATACAAGAAAAGCCTAGGGAGTTTTCCTAACCTCATTTATATTATTGAATAAGTCCGGGAAACTCCTGAACCTCTTTTCCATAGTGACGATGATGCAGAAGCCCGAAAACGCTAATGGAGAAAGAGGTTACGCAGAATAACTGTTTGGAAGAAATAGTTATCATCACCAGCAAAAAAAAATTGTCACCAGAATGTAGGATGATATCGTTCGTTTGTGTCGTAAAAATAACACCCATATAAGTCAGGTTAGTTTTTGTCTTGATTCATTATTTACAAATTAATTGCAATTTTATTGTCCATTATTTCACAAAGTTGGATAGAAATGATTAGACAGCAATGGAAGAAAGTTCCATAGAACGATTTATGGACTTTCCAAAATGTTGGGACTGGAGGTTTCATGTGTCCAGACAATGATGAGGTGAGACTCCATTCCTAAGAGATTTCTGCAGAATATATATATATATATATATATATATATATACTACAGGTTTTGACATATCATTTTATCTTAATTGCTGCTGCAGGTGAAAATATGTAAGAAGAATCCATTTTCATGGAGGCTTGAGAAGTGGGACAATGACCTTTCTAGTTCCACAATTTTAGAGAAAGTCAATGGAGGCACTTATAAAGGCGTAAAAAAGGTGGAGAACAATGAAATCGGTTAATTAGTCGATAGGTTACATATAGTATGAGATTTGAGTCTGAAATAAGTCTCATGCTTGCAAACAACTGTTGAGTCATAGAAAACAAGTTTTAGCTACTGTTAAATGGTAAATCAACTACCATTTAATGGTAAATCAGCTTCCATTTAATGGTAAAAGTCTCCAAAATCTCACTATCACATAAAAGCTAGATAAATATTGATTTGATGGCAACATTTTATTTCTATTTGGGGTGTTTTTTTCCAATTTGATTGCAACTTTCATTTTCATTTTCATTACTTTATCTTTTAAATCTTCATGCAAATATTTCAAAATCAGATAATATTTAATTTCTTTAAGAAAATTTTTAGATTTGTCTAAGTTTATTTCATTCCATTATTTAAAAATTATTATTAATTATTTAACACATACTCTTTAACATATTAGCATGTATATAGTTTATGATCGGTGTAATCCTTGCACTTCCTTTAGGTACAAGTGCTAGTAATACACGTACTATATATATATATATATATAGCTCTACCTTAGATGTTTTATGGATACATCAAATGTTGGTGATAAGCTAAAAATGTAATTTATATTCTTGTTTTCAGTAATTCTGATTTCTTTTAAAATTTGGGAGATTTGAAATTTCTTTAGTGAGCTTGTCCAACAAAGAATTATGATACTTTGGTTTATGTTAATTTATATTGAAATTCTCAATTCAGTTCATTTGAATATGAACATAATTGTGAATCCATGAAAACTATTTATTAATTTAATTACAATCCTCAAAATATAAGAAGTTGTAGTCTTCTTATATTTGGTGGGGATGGCACACAATAAGTTCGCCTTTTAAGTTTCAAAAATTCAATTATAAACCATTATCTTAAGGTACCTAACTTTTTGTAATGATCTAAAATAGAGGGGTCTCTTGTTAACATGTCCATTTGACCTTAGTCTCAATGATACTATGAATATGTGGGAGTTACAATCTAGATTTATCTTTATTTCTTAAAGAGTTAACAACATCTAATGTATCCATAGAACATCCTACATATTATGTAGAATTTACATGCAATCGTGATCACCACAATTATTTTTTCCATCTCAAGGAGCTTAACTAAGCTAATAATAGACTACTCATTAAATAATAGTAACTTATGTGAATAATGCAACAAGTATTTGTGCCAATTCCTAATCTTACCTACTTTACTATGGGTCCTAAGAGGGGACATGGATAGAATCACATTAAATAGATACTCCTAGCTCATCAAAGATAGTGATACTAAATGTTACTAGTAAGCCTACATGCTACATAAGGGTGATGAACCAAATTTTAAGGCCAAATGAAGATCAAATTGTTGATATGAACAAGTATATTATTTAATCATTTTTTCTTTTGAGTAGTTTTCACATGTAAATAACTAAATATACATTGGTTGCTCCAATAACTCTAGAAAGGTCTATATATCTCCCTCCTCATATTGCTCCCTCACCTCCAATAGCACACCCAAACATTGTTGTGGATGCAGGAACAATGCAAAGTCTCATGGCCATACACTCTTTGATTGGCCATTTGATTACACAGTCTTCTGAATTTTCCTAGCCACCTAACAGTGATACTCCTATTTGATTAGTTGATGTTGGTGTACCCTCATCATTTATGTGACATTTTCATGTCTCATCATTGCACTATGTGCAATCATGTGTGTTTAGGTCCTATTGGAGATACTACTGAGCCTCCCCTAAACACAACTAAATACAAGGTCCATCATATGACACGTGTAGGAGATGAGTCAATAGGGTGTAGTACATATGTAGAGACACTTGAGGTAAGAACACAGGTGAGCCATCAATGGCTAGAGAAGAGGAGCAAGGGAAATCTTATGTATAGGTAAAACTTAAAGCTATTTCATAGTGCATTTCATTTAAAATTAATATAACAAATAGTAGTACTAATGTGTTTAAGTGGGATTGAACAGTTGATGATAGAGAACGAACCTAGAGAATTCCATCATGGTACTCTTTCAGCCATTGAATTTTGCCTAGACATGGTATAAATTTTGTACACGTTTAACTTTTTTATTGTATGCATATTATTTAGATTGTGATTAATTAAATATTAATTTATATATTAATCGTATTTTACTTTTGTAGTCTACTCCAGATGTGAATGTCATGGCACATTTTCCAATGCATTGGAAACATAAGAATGTTGATATATGGTGTTGTCATTGATGGCAACCCATTGCAGAAATACAAAAGTATTGATCAAGAGAAGACCAAGTGTTTTGAAGAATTGGCTAAACCTAGTGTGCATATTCAATGTTTAAAGGGAACAATTTTGTGGTCCGTGTTGCTCTATAGTTATGTAGAATCTTTTCATGTGGTTTTGAGGTGTTCATGGTGTGTGTTTGATGTGTCTAAATCCAAATTTTTAATACTTCATGTCTTCTGCAATTGAAGATATTGTTGACAGTGTGTTGGGCTTAGTAATGGTAGTGTCATGGATGTAGAGTGCATGTTGGAATGCTCTGCATTCCACTGCAAATGAATATTATGCCATGAGGTTTTGAGGAAATGTTGGTAGGTGTCATACGTGTGTGCACTGCAAGTGGCAAGTGATTTGGTGCTCTATGTGTCGAGTTGCGAATGATTAGTTGGTTCATTCAATTGTTGCTTCACTAGCAATGTCAACCTAAAGGTCTTGGGGTCGTGCAGAGTTGAGTTTTTTATAGAGAACTAGGGACAAAGTTTTTCTTAGTTCAATTTTTTCTCTAGACTATGTTTATTTTTTATAAAAAAAACTTAACCTTAATGTTGTTAATGTGTTGTTAATAGCCTATTGTTGGTTTGTTTTGATCACCCCTTGGGGCCTTTTATTTTAAGGGTTCAACACCCTAGTTTATTCTTATTTGATTAAAAAAATTTATAAGCTTCAATTGGAAGAACACTATATTTGTCAACTTTGATAGCTAAATTCAAATTTAATAGGACTCATCTTTTGATGTTTGGATTACTTTTATTGTGGACAAATTTTTCATGTTATTTGTGACATCAAAATATGAAATATATTTGAAGAGCACACTAAGGGGTCTATGAGGAATATTCTTAACATGTGCAACAACATTAAAAATGAAAAAAATAAATATTTAAGTTTACTCACTATTCATCTAGAATCAGTCACAATCACAAGCTATATTTTGAATGATTGTATTCATTGCTTTCAATAGAAGAAGCACATGAAGTCACACATTTGTGTATGTTAAGATAAAATAAGACTCGCCATGGTAGTGTCAAAATAATTTAATTAGGAAGGTGGCTCAATAAAAAAGGAACGCATCGAGTCTTTCCATTGGAGATGTTAATGCAATATTGGAGTAATTTCATCATGGTCCCTTAGTGTTCATAATGCCTTGATGTCAAATTATCAATTTTAATATCATATAAGGGTCTTGTACCAATTGTTTAAGAATGGTAATAATAGGTAAACATTAAACATTCAAATTCATTCAATAAGTGATTCAATATATTTAGTAATGTGTATCATACCAAAAAAAGAAGATAAATATGTGATTTCTTTTAATTGCTAAGAATATTGTATTCTTGATGTGACTTATTACATAATGTATTAAAAATTGTTTGAAAGATATATCTTCAAAAGAAAAATACAAATTAATTCTTTTATGATTTATAAATTCATTATTGAGTGTCTTTAAAAATCATCATTTTAATAAATCAAGATATTTTCTAAATTATTTATTTCTTATAAAATTATTGAAAATCTCTAAAACTATTATACCCTAAATTTTACCTAAAGATAATATCAAATAATCCATGAACATAAATATATAAATCTCTATTGACCAAACACAATAAAATAACTCTTATAGTTCTAAGTATACCATTTTATAATACTTTTAGATACTATTATTAATTTTTATTTCATTAAAAAAAAGGGAGAAGTGGATAATATCCATGTCAAGTAAAAATCTTTGAACAATGAATACTGTTGATGCGGAAAGATAGGGACGTAGTTTTGTTTTTCGTGTTCCCCTGGTATTGGTGCTCCTTCTCCTAGTCTCAAACTGTGTCCAAACTAAAATTTTATTTTTTAAAAGATTAGCTGGTAGTTTTTGAAGAAATCTGATAGTTGATGACGCATTGCTAAATTGCCAATTCTATCAGCCACGTTTCTTGCTCTATAATTGCACACCTGTTTTTTTGCCTGTTTGCATGCAATTCCACTGGTAGGAACGATTGTAATAAAATTGCCCTAAGCAGAGCATAAGGAGTTTGTATTCCTGAATTGATTTGTCTTCTTGAATAAGTTGGGAGACTCCTGAACTTCTTTTCCTGGTCATGGAAGAGAGTGGGCAGAATAGTTGTTTGGAAGAAACGTTTACAATCACCAGCAAAAGTTGTGGTCAGAAATTGGAGGTAGATCCTTCTAAGAATGATGATATTGTTGTTTTGAGTGATATAAATAACGCCCATACAAGTCAGGTTAGTTTTTGTTTCGATTCATTATTTACAGATTAGTTGCAATTTGATTATTCGTGATTTCACAAATTTGAGGTAAAATGAATTTGACAGAAATGGAAGAAAGTTCCGAAGGGAGATTTATGGACTTTCCAAAATGTTGCGACCGGAGGTTTCATGTGTCCTGACAATCGCCCTATCAACCCTGACGGGGTGAGATTCCACTCCTGAGAGATTTCTGTAGAGTATATATATATATATATGGTTTAGTACTGCAAGGTTTGGCATACCATCTACCTTAATTGCTTCTTCTGCAGGTGAGAACAAGTGTAGAGATTCAAGAAAATCAGATCCAGTGGAAGCTCGAGAACTGGGACAATGCTCTTTTTAGCTGGACAATTCTTGAGAACGCCAACAGAAACCTTGTCAAAGGTGTAAAAATGGTGGAGAAACATCAACCTGTTAAACTTCTTCCTTGCAAAAGTTCGCAAAGCTGCTGTCAGAGCTTTGCGTGGGAGATCAATAAGGAAGTCTGATATAGTTCTACTAAAAATCCTCATTTTAATTATTGATACTTATTTGATTAACAGATTGTTATATGAATTGTTTAAAAAACTTCAAAATTGCAATGGTGCAATTAAATTTAGTAGTATGAAATTAGTTTATTTTAAATTTGTGTCAATGAAAAAAACGGGGCACTGTTTAATCTTTATTGCATTACTGGGCTGATCTAAACCTTGAGGGATTGTAATTTATAATTCTATTTAGTAATTTTGATTTGAGTTTCAGAATTTGAAGGATTAAATATTTCTTTTCTGACAATGTTCAGCAAAAAATGATCGTTTTCACAAATTTATAATTGTGATTCTCCGAAAATTCAGAAACATTCAAACCCTCGAGCCCCTTTGCATCTTAATTTAAGGGTTATGTTGATTTTGATTGAAACGCTCGGTTAATTCCAGCCTTCAGGATTGTAATTCATAATTCTATTTAGTAATTTTGATTTGAGTTTCAGAATTTGAAGAATTAAACAATTCTTTTATGAAACTATCCAGCAAAAAATGATGGTTTTCACAAAATGGAGTTATATTCAAACCCTCGAGCCCCTGCGAATCTTAATTTAAGGGTTATGATAATTTTTATTGAAAGGCTCGGTTCGTCCCAGCCTTCAGGATTGTAACTCATAATTCTGTTTAGTAATTTTGCTTTGACTTTCAGAATTTGAAGAATTAAACATTTCTTTTATGAAACTGAAAAATGATGGTTTTCACAAATTTAGAATTGTGATTCTTCAAAAATGAAGCTATATTCAAACCTTTAAGGCCCTGCGAATATTAATTTAAGGGTTACGTTAAATTTTCTTGAAAGGCTCGGTTCATCCCAGCTTTGAGACCTGGATCTGGACCTGATTATCACGATAATTTATGAAAACTATTCATTAATTTGATTACAGTTCTCAAATTTTGGGAGGTTGTACAATTTTTTCTTAAATTATCTTATTTGGGTGGGGCATGGCACATAACAAGCTCAGAATTGGATCATCTGTAAAATTCAAAAACATTCAACTTGGTTTCAAATTTAATTACTATGCTTTTGCTTATAGGGCATTGCTTATTCGACAAGGATCCTGTGTTTTATTAGTTATTGGAGACTCGTATAAACAGAATAAACCTCCCGTGAAATCTTGTTACATCTTCTTCAGGTATTATCTTCTAACAAGATGCACAAATTCCCTGGGCTTTGGCCTCTCATGAGGTTAAATGCAAAACCAGAAACAGGACATTCTGGGCCTTTTATTTTTTATAGGCCCTAAAAAACAATTTACCAGAACTTCACTGTAATTATAGAGAAAACAACAATCATTAGCTCAATATGGAAAACAAGATTTAATATAACATATTAATACGATTCTCTTTGGTCCATTGTCTGTGTTTTTTTTAGAGCCGATATATAATTTTGAAAAGGTAAGCCAAGAAATTGTAAAGGTGCTCTGCAAGAGCATAGTTGGTTACAAAATTATTCTAATTGATTTATGTCTATTCTTTTCTAATTTCTCTAAGATGTTCATTTATTCTGGTCATGGGTATGTAATTTATTTTGAGTCTCGACTAAATTTAGTTATCAGAGTGACTTAATAAGCAGGGTCATAGAAATACATTTTGTCTTGAAGGCAACTTAGCCCAAGAAAATTTTCAGGTTTTTTTGCATTACTTTTTTTACATTAAAAATAATATTTTTGAAATAGAAGATTTTAAATGCAGAACATCACATTCAGCAGCACAACATTGTACTTAGCTCATGATGGTTGGCTTACAAATAACTGCTCTGAATTGTTCCATTGTAAGTGAGAGTACAACAGTTTGTTTTGCCTTATGAAGCATCCTAAGGCTAGAGTTTGCCTTAATCATACTGGAATAGGTGCTAGGATAACTTCCATTTGTAAAGATAAACTTTGCATATCGTTATGCTTAAACAGTGATTACACTCAATGGAGGAAAACCTATTCTATAATATGTTATGTTTCAGAAAATGTGTGTAATGGTAGGAATGGAAGAATGAGGTGGACATTGGAATTGTAAAAACATATCAAACATAGATAGTTGTAAGAGGGAGTTACATTTTCTGACTAACTTATGATTGATGATACAATATATCATAAGGCATATTTGAATGGAAATGGTGAAGTCAAAATAGAATGATCAAGTTGATGAGTTGATTATCACGTGTTTATGGCAGGTGAAATGAATATGATATTTTAAACTTGTGAACTCATCTTAGAATTTGGGTGTTGGTTTTTTTATTATGTATTTGGGCCCCACTTTATTTGGTGGTTTTAGCTCGTGAATTTGTAACCACCATTTGATGGGTTTATGTATTACTTCTACTTATAGGATGTTTGAGATGGAGGTATGGATAGTGAGTTTGTAGGTACTGTTATGTTTGAGATGGAGGTTTGGATAGTGAGTTTGTAGGTACTATTAATCTTGTTAGAATTACTCCAGATCTTTAGTTGATAATAGTCCGATAAAAGCTTGTTTTGCAAGTGTATTGTAACTATGTGTAGATTACTAAATAATACATTGGGTCACACTGGAGTGTGGTTTTTCTTTCAAAAGGATTTTTCCCACGTACACATATGTTGTATGATTTTTTTATTTTTTTATAAGTTTCTCTTTTTTATAATTGTAAAGATCTAAAATTTGCATAATACTCTTCTCTGATTATTTTAGTAAGAATTTTCGCATACCTTGCTTCCTTTCAATCCCTTTGGCAATGATTGTTGTTATTTTGGGGATAGTCAACATTATTTACAGTTTGGTTGTTCTGATTAGCATAATCCCTTTTCACTTATTCATTATTGTGCCCTTCAATATATATATATATATATATATTTTTAGGGAATGCATCGGTAACCCAAATGTTGTTTCACTATAGAGAATTTTTAGAATATTTATAGTAGATGGGTTGTTTCCACTATTGGAATTGATTTGTGTGGTCACACTTTGGGTAATGAATCTTCCACTAGCTCTATAGGTTCTTTGCCTATTGTTGATGGTGGTCTAGTCAATTCCCAAATGTTATTTAATCTAAATATTTATAACTTTTTATATGGGGTTTTATAAAGAAGCCTCAATCCACAAAATAAAATTTATGGCACTTTCATTGGTACCTTCTACAGGAAATAGTCAACAAGTCAAACCTGGGATAAAGGATTATCTTCTTAGCAAAAGATGGCCCAGACTTCTAGCTTTACCCAATTTGTGTGTGTGTGCGCTCTATTTCTTTTCTTTTTTTCCTTTTCTCTAATGGATGCCCCTTGTAGCTTTGAGCTTAGATTGTTCTCCACTTGAGATTATAGACATTAATAATTTTCTTGTTTTTCTTTTTGGGTTGTTTTTCTTGTATATGTATGTGTACATGTGTATACATAAACATATATTTGCATCTACACACTCACTCACACACCTATGTTTATATTGCTTTACAAATTTTTTATCCTGATGTTTTTGGCTAGGTGAGTAAGGGGCTAGTTACAACCAAAATGATAATTGAATCCTAAGACTTTCCTCTTACTGAGAAGGATCAAGGAGACCTACCTATTAGCTTCTATCAAAGTACCATAGGCTTGAAAACTTCCTTTGTTTAGACTTGATTGAATAACAACTAAGACCAAGATTAATATAAATCTTAAAGTTAACTTGATTTATAATTGTTAGGAAGGTAAAGGGAAAATGACAATGATGATTTTTGGGAAACCGTGAATTTATTAAAGGTGTATGTTAGCAATTTTTAGACTCCTTACTAGGATGAAAATCAAACAAGAGTGGACCACTAACAATTCCAATGATGAAATAGAATACTATGAACCTTTTTTTGAGATATGTGGTTTTAATGATATTTTGAGCTTTTTTAAAAGATGGTATTTTGAACCTTTTTTATAAAACATAATATTTCTTTAAATGGAAGGCATGCATTGTTTCACTAAATTACTCTCTTCCATTGTGCACAAGCGATAAGTATAATTGTCAATGTCTTATTTAATCACATAAAGGCCTTTCCAATCCTCATAAAAATTTTACCTATTCTTGCATCATTTGTTCTTTATACTCTCTTTCCTAGGTAAATTGTTTATCTCATTCTATATCTAGACCTATCATATTTTATTCTTCCATAGCCCTACTTGTACTTGCTTGCAAGAATTGGAATTTCACAAGAAGAGAAAGAGATTTGAAGGCTATTTGGTGAGATGCATTCAATACAAAGTTCTTTCAAGGGATAATAACTCAATTACAAGGCCAAATTCTTCTTGCAAGTAAACTAACACTTTGTCTTGCCCTTGGATTTGTTGGACTTGAAATAAATCAAAAGGATTCTAGTTAAAATTGTGAAAAATATGAGCCACAGGATCAAATCATGAACAAAAACACCTTCCATACAAGAGAGTTGCAAATACTAATATGCAATATCATCAACTAGAAAAAGTTACAAAATGAAAAACTTCCATGAATCTCTAGTGAGATAATACAAAGAGGGTTTAGTGCTTATAAAAAAAAACCCTAAATGAGAAAGGGATTAGATCATGACAAGTGTCAACATCTCATGCAATGAGATAGAATCAACTAATAATAGCTCAATTAATAAAAGAATAAAAGCACTCATAAGTTTAGCTTAAGTGCATGAGAATAAATTAGCCTAATAAATTATTCTAGCTAATGCATGATTACTCTAACACCCCCCTTAAGATGAAGTAAGGGAGTAGCTAAAAACCATAAGATGAGAATGCATGATGGGTCCCGACAAACAAGGCCTGGTAAGCTACCCATGTACAAACAATCTAATCTCTCACAATTGGAGAAAAGGAGAAAAACCCAATGGGGGAAAACTCCTCTCCAAAAAAGAGAAAGGCGAATGAAGGATTGAAAAGCCTCCAAAAGAATACCCCAAAAAGAATAGGAACATGAAAAACATCACTGAAGCACGAAGAAGCTATAGACAACTATCAAATGATGATTGCTATAGTGTTGAAATGAAGAACCTCCTCTCAAACAAATGATGATCAAGATCAAGAAGACAATAAATTGCATGAGTGCCCCCAATGACACTACTCAAATTAGATGGAAAACAAAGGAAAACATTTGGAACTTGAAGATACAAATGGCACAGGTACCAATAGTCTGAATAACACCAATCAAATGAAAATGGAAGGTCACCTCCATATATAGGAATACAAGAGTGTCCATATGGTAAATTCTTCATCTCACCGAAATGCATGGGTAACTAGCCACTACATCTGCCTAGTACATAGGAACATATACTAGATACATAGCTCACTCCAACACGAAACCAAGGAAGCATTAGCACAAATTATCATAGAAACCCTCCCATAATGTTGACAAGGGAGAGCCAAGACAGATCCACTAAATCTATGTGAAGCCAAGAAGTGCATGAAGGAGAACCAAGAACATTTGAAATACACAAAAAAGTACCTACAAATTAAAAAGGTGTGCAAATTAGGGCACACATGCATGAGGCAAGAATCACCATGATTCGTTGTTGTCCTAGAAGGGACACTCACTTGAAAAAGGTGTGATAGAAAAATAAAAGCTTACACAACCCCCATGACACTTTATATCATCGTGTGAGTACAAAAGGCATAATAGGATGTGAAAAATCCCCAAAAAGTATACACAAGAATGACACTTTATCTCAGTGCATCTCCAAAAGAGAATGTGCTTGTAAAACATGTTTATAATGCCCAAATAGGATAGAATACTGGAAATACATATAGAAAAACCAAAAACAAGTCATCCCATGTAAATAGAAAGTTTCTAGGAGCTAAAACATCCAAAATAATTTATCAGAGTGTGGAAACACCAAAAATTGAATAAAATGTATAAGGAGAAAAATCTAGAAAAATTTAATCGATGGCTATAAAGAGCTCTAAGAGATCAACCCAAAGTCATTGGAATAGTGAAAAATGGAGAAACAGGTCAAAAGTATGAGCTCGAGAGTGAAAACAACACTTCTAACTTCAATAGGTTGTAGAATGTACCAATAGCAAAAAAAAAGGTGATAAAACCCACAACACTAAAAATTTCACAAAATCAGTTTTCCGATGATATCTTGATTGTCAAATTTCGATATCGTACACCCAAGTTATGGCCAAAAGAAAAAAAATAGCTCCTTAAGGACCAAAGGGGGCTTCAAAGGGGCTGTGTTGGAAAGTTGTATCGTTGACGTCATGTTGATGTCAACATGACATCAGTAGAATATATGGGGAATATTCTCCCTACCAAAAAAAGGACTAGTCATCGATAAAAAATGGCGCTGACAAAATATGCCAAAAGTGGAATAGAATATTTTGAAAAGATGCCTTTTCGATAAAAAAACACAGTCGCCAAAGGTGGAGAAATTCAGCTCGATAAGATTTTGAACCACTGGAAAGTTTTCATGGGTGTAAAAAAAGGGCACTGCCCTAGTGGGAGTTACTACTAGTCGAGTTGTTGGGGGCACTACCTCCTGGGCATCATCGATACTTTTTTTTAAAAAATTATAAAAAAGTCATACAGTATGGCCTTTTGGGGGTTGTACAACCCTCAAATAAAAAAATTGCCTCAAAAACTCCTGTAACCAAAATTAGGTGAATTTATAGTCAAAATTCATTGAATCAACCTCCTGAATGCAACCGTGAGATCCTTTTGTGTCAAAATGCACCTAAAATTTTATCACCTCCAAAAATTGCAAAAAAAGTAATGGAGATTCCAAATATGAAGCTTGTAATCCTAGTTGAAGAAAAACCTCATAAATTAAGAAGGGGTTCATTGATCCCAAACTCTAATACCATGTTAGAATTGTGAAAAATATGAACCATAAGATCAAACAACAAACAAAAACACCTTCCATGCAAGAGAGCTGCAAACAATAATAAGCAATATCCTCAACTAGAAAAAGTTACAAAATGAAAAGTTTCCATGAATCTCTAGTGAGAATACAAAGAGGGTTGAATGCTTATAAGATAAAACCCTAAATGAGAAAGGAATTAGATCATGACAAGTGTCAACATCTCATACAACGAGACAAAATGGTATAATAATAGCTCAACTAATAAAAGAATGAATACACTCCTAAGTTTAGCTTAAGTGCATGAGAATAAATTAGCCTAATAATTAATTAAAGATTAATTAATAATTAGATAATGCATGATTACTCTAACAAGTTTGGGGTTGCTCCGGCCCTTTGGGGTGACAAAAATTATGCTCATTTTTTATTTAGTTATGGTCATAGGTCCATTGAATAATTTTTGTACCTCTCTAGTAACTCCAAAAATAATGAGATTATTTATCCCAATGAAACCAACACATGATCTCTTTTATTTTCAAAACTCGCCCACACTTACCTCATCCTCATTAGGGAGCCTTTTGATCATCTCAATTTAAACATAAGGTTTCCATATGTCATTAGATTGTATAGAATTCATTGTTGAGGGTGTTTTTCCCAAATTATCTCCTATAAAATCCCTAGAACATAATTTAGGGTTGTTTGTGGACTCTTCATAAAATGATTTGGCATATATGTGATCCTCAAGGTCCACCTACCCTTTTTCTATTAGTGGGGTCCAAGAAGTATATGACATGCTAGTGGGTGTTAGAAAACTATAAGAGCCACTCAGTGGAATTAGCATATTAGATATCTCATTGGTAGTCATCTATGTGAGTGGTGTTAAGGGGTGTAACCTTGTAACAACTCTTCTTCAACATATGCAAAGACATTGGGAGTCCTTCTTTGAACATCATCTGCAATGTTATCTATTTCAAACTAGATTTGTTGCACTCGGTTAATCTATCTTGGAGGAGGGTGAGATATTTCATTTTTCCATAGGCCTGCTTACTTTATCCATCTCCTCTTCCTCCACATATACAAATATGTCTATTTTTGGCACTACTTTTCTTTCATAAATGTCCCAAGGGAATTGAATGGGGTTATCCTTTTCCAACAACTCTACAATCTTCATAATAATTTTGGTTGATACAATTGACCCCTTCTTTGAAGATTCCTCTTTCTTAACTATTATTTTCTTAGATTAATATGGCATTGACATGATTGCCTTTCGTTTTCAAATGTCAAAATTGAGGGTTAGGCCTTAGTATCACAATATTGTTTGTTGACAATCCATAATCTATTGGGATGCATATCCTCTCTTTTTTGTGTCAAATTTCACCATGTTCAATGGCTCAAAATATCCTTTCATGACATAGATTCTTCTTAGGTGGAGAAATTGAACCTCCTAGAATAAATTAGCATGTGGTATCAGAGAAAGTTTTGGAAGCTAAGCCTTGATCTTTCTATGGCTTGTGCAAATTAAAAACAATTATGAATGTAATTGATCACTAAAAGATAAATATAAAATTTATTGACATAAGTTATAATCAAATATTAACTATGCTTTTAAGAAACCTTAAATGGAAAAAATTAGAGCATGTTGTGCTAGCACTACTCAAAACTAAGGATGAATCCTAATGGATAGTAGAAAGAAAAAAAATGAGAGCATGCTTCAAAAGTAAATTCACCATCATTACTAATACCAAGAATGCCAGTTGAGAAGGTGTAATGTAACTAATAGTAAGAGATTAGGTGTCAACATTCTTGGAAAGCAACAAATAGTTTAAAGTTGAACACTAGGAAGGAGAACACTTGGAGATGCCTTTTATTTCCAATAAGTAATATAAGATTCAACCTAGGGAAGCTGTAATCAAATATTATATTATGTAACCAACTTATTTTTTGATCAACGAATAGTGACAAATTGGAAGTCACATAATAGTGAAATTAATCAACAAAACATATTGTCTAATATTGCTAATGAGATATCTTTTGGCATAATTTTATTGTAATAAAAACATCATAGACAATCATCAATATAAACAATACAACATGGAAAATAGGGAATGAGTATGATGAACAATTATACATACAATTATTCTACCGAACACTAACACCAGTTACACAGACTTGGTATATAAACCAAGAACAATGAGGAGAAATGAAATATTGGATAGAACTTACAATGGACTTTATACAAAATTTTATTTTCAAAACAAGGATGAGCATATGCATATTGCACTAGTCAAAATGAAAGAGATAATATTCAAACTAGATACAAATAATGAAATGGAATACCACAAATCCCTACACCACCCCTACACTTAGAAGGAATATGGAAATACATTGAATGGCTAGACAAAGAATATGCAGACTACTAGAGAGAAGATGTTGCTTGATGCAACAAGATGACAATACACACAAACTAGATATAGAAATCAACCAAGGAAAAAGGGAATTAGAGTCCCCAATAGAAGCCAAACAAAAATAAAAATCAACCACTCAAGCTAAGAGAAGCAAATATTTCCAAAGAATGGGGCCCTAAATTGGCTAAACTAGGAAATTATTGGGATGATAAGGTAGTTGCACAAGTTGTAGAGATCCTATCAGAATTTGAATAATTATTCCCTCGAACATTTACAAACCTAAAAGGGATAAAAGAAGAAGTAGGGGTTATGAATATCCAATTGAAAGAAGGATCTAAACCAATACGAAAGAAGCCATACACACTAAATCCAAAAATGAAAAATAAAGTTAAAGTAGAGCTAGAAAAAATGATTGAAGTGGGGATAAGAAAACTAGTAGAAGATGTAGAATGGATTAGCCCTATGGTCTTACAAAACAAGAAAACAAGTGAAGTAAGAATTTGTGTTGACTTTAGGGAACTTAATAAAGCTTTCATCCATGACCCTTTCTCTACGCCATTCACTAAGAAAATATTGGAATTGGTAGCGAGAAGAGAGATATACTCATTAACTAATGTTTTCTCTAGCTACCATCAAGTAAAAATAAGGGAGGAATATCAACCCAAAACTACATTTGCAATAGATTTGGGCTCTTACATGTACATAGTAATGTCATTTGTCCTAAAGAATGCACCTACGATATAAGTTTTGGAAGTATACTTAGATGAATGTGTAAGAGAGGGGGACCAACCACTGCAAGGCCCCAAGTCACAAAAGGCCAAGAGTGGAAAGGCTGCCCTAACTTACCTCAGTTCAAAGGAAGGTTAGGATAGAAAGGATGAAAATGATGAAGACTATGTGTCCTTCGATCACTCTGCAATCCCAAGAGTTGAAGGGAGACTAGACGAGTCACTTTCTAGAGTCAACTCTGTGTCTCAGGTAGCTCTTTGTCCAAGGACAGATGTGTGGTTCTGGGATGACAGTGTGACAAGTTGGCGTATCATAGGTGCATTGGCATCTGTATGGCTAGATAACTAGAGAAACAAGGTTGGAATCCTGAGAAAGGACTGATAGTCTAGTCTAACAGTTTCGGGAAGTAAAGAACAAGACTAAGAAAAGATAAAGGTAAATGTGGATATGATAAAAGAAGTATATTACCGAGAGGGTGATGAAGATGATTTCATAGAATAGTGCTCTCGCTAGCTTTCTTTGAGATCTCTCCACCTGCACACAACAAAGAGGGAAAGTGTTGGGGATATTTAGGGGATTTCCTTAGTTAGACCCTTGTCTAGGTGTTTCCACCTACATGGACAACCAAGTTTGCAATGATAGAAATAACGATAAAGAAGGGAAATACAAGCTACATATGCAAGAAACACTACAAAACAATATGTGCTTAATTGAATACGATAGAGGAGATGAGAGGACATTACCGCCTCTGTCCAAAGCACTCAAGGCTTGTGGAGGAGTGAATGAGAGGAACTCAGCCTCTATTGTCTTGGTGTTTGTCATGCGCTCGCACTATCAGAGTGATGGAGTGGTAGATTACTGCAATAGAGTGAATAAGCTACAAAGCTTGAAAGTGGATGAATGGAAATGGAGAGAGTGCTCAATTCGATCTTGAAAAAAATAGGAATGGATCGAATGGTCAAGAATATGGAGAAGAAGAAAAATGACCATATTCAAGTCAGCCAGCTGAAGAGGGATGTTACTCTTCGACTTCCAATCAAAAATGTAACGCCTCTGCAGTCTCCAGTTGCAAGAATCTACTAGGGATGTAAGTGCGTCGTGTGGAAATCTATGTGTTGTGTGAGAATCCCTGATAGAAATTCCCCCACCAACACACAAACGAGGCACCAAGTGGAACGCAAGTAGTGGGCTTAAGTGGAATTAAACCTCTACTTTCAGTTTTCTAAAGTGTAAAGGGGTGAAAGGGGAATTTGTGTTAGGGGTGAAAATTCACACTCATACATTTTCCCCCCACTTTAGTGAGCATGATTATTGATGAGTGCTTCAGTAAAGTAGAGTAGTAAAAAAGCAACAGAGTAAGAGATGTATACCTGAACTGACAAGGAAGCAGAGTACGGTCTGGCGAACCTAGAAGTGCAAGAGAGGACTTCATAGTTTAGTGAAACCACAAAGCTAAAGTATGAAGATGCCTCATAGGCTCATAGTCCTACAAGGGGGGTATCCTTCAAGAACTCTCACATGAAGGAAACTAGGAAAAGAACCTTACAGACCTGCAGACCTACAAGTAAGGTATCCTCCAAGAATTATCACATGAAGGAGACCGAGTGAAGCACCTTATAGACCTGCAACCCTACAAGGAAGGTATCCCCCATGAACTCTCACATGAGGGAGACCGAGCAAAGGGGACTCTATAGAGTCAGAGATGGTGACATGTTTACCTGCAGATAGAACACATCAAGAAGCAGTCGCGCAGTTCGGTGAACGGATAGTCACGTAGACCATCGCTAAGTTGTGAGGCTTTCAAAGGGATCCCTTGGGAACCCTTCAAAAGGAAGGAGGGTCCACTTAAGGGATGCACTATTTGAAAAGTTAGGTCTAGTCGGGCTGCCCCCAAGCTAGACGCCATAAAATCTGTTTAGAGTTTTTGAAGGGGTCCCTCAGGAACCCAGCGTGAAAAGAAGGGGTCCACTCAAGGGACACACTATTCAAAATATTAACGTTTTCCTTCTCGAATCAGTTCATCACCAAGGAATCCTTAAGAAAGATTTTCACTTCATCAAGGAATTTGAAAGGAAGGAGATGCGCTCATGCGAGGGGAAGACTAAGACTGTTCCCGCTTCAGAGGAGGATTTCCAAGTCCTTTCTTTATGAACCCATGATGAAGGAAACATGTTCTTTTAAGGTTTCACATTGAGAATGCAATTCTAACAAGGAAGTGTGTGAAGGCTCTTCGAGAAAAGATTCATTCGACAACAAATGTGTTTTCTAAAGACCAAGTTATGTAGAAAAGGCATTGTCACACATGAGAGGGACAACTCAAGCAAAGATGAGAGAAAGATAAAGGGAAAAATAAAGTAGATCACACACAAAGGGCATAGGGGGGTCTAGTTTCATGGGGTCAGATCTGCCTTTATTTTTATATATTAGGTAACTACGGAAAGAGGTGCAAGATCATCAATCCCCAACCAGATCAGGAAGAATGCACAAAAGACAAAGTAAAAATAAAAAAATTGGTTCAACATGGAAGGAGGCCTAAATGCTCTTGATGCTTTGCATCGTCCCCAATTTGCCGAAAGTTGATCACAAACATGGAAGAGTAGAGATACATATAGAAGAAGGTTTACAACATAAACACCACACTTGTATCCAAGCACATATAGCATGATTACAAGGGGAACACATCACAACACACACACATCTAATCTAAAGATTAAGAAGAGGGTCTCCCCTTAACACTAGTCGACCAAGAGGTCGTCAGCTTCCCACTCTAGATCATCAAAGGGGGAAGGATGGCGAGATTTCAATGGTGTTATGTTAAGGGGAGGAGATTCTAATCCTCTTGCAACAAGGGCCAGGGCAAAGGGACCTATAAGGTCTCCATCGCTCAACTCTTGTGGGTCCAAGGTCAATGAAGGGTTCCCAAGGGATGCACTATTTGAAAAGTGAGGTCTAGTCGAGCTGCCCCCAAGCTAGACGTAAAGATGTGAAGATGGTCTAGTCGAGTTGCCCTTGTACTAGACATCAAGGTGTGAAGTCAGTCTAGTCGGGCTGCCCCCAAGCTAGACGCCATAAAATATGTTAAGATTTTTCGAAGGGGTCCCTCAGGAACCCAACGTGAAAAGAAGGGGTCCACTCAAGGGACACATTGTTCAAAATCTTAACGTCTTCCTTCTCAAATCGGTTCATCACCAAGGAATCCTTAAGAAAGATGTTCACTTCATCAAGGAGTTCGAAAGGAAGGAGATGTACTCATGTGAGGGGAAGACTAAGACTGTTCCCGCTTCAGAGGAGGATTTCCAAGTCCTTTCTTTACGAACCCATGATGAAGGAAACGTGTTCTTTTAAGGTTTCACATTGAGAATACAATTCTAACAAGGAAGTGTGTGAAGACTCTTCGAGAAAAGATTCATTCGATAACAAATGTGTTTTCTAAAGACCAAGTTATGTAGAAAAGGCATTGTCGCACATGAGAGGGACAACTCAAGCAAAGATGAGAGAAAGATAAAGGGAAAAATAAAGTAGATCACACACAAATGACATAGGGGGATCTAGTTTTGTGGGGTTAGATCTGCCTTTATTTTTATATATTAGGTAACCGCGGTAAGAGGCGCAAGATCATCAATCCCCAACCAGATCAGGAAGAATGCACAAAAGACAAAGTAAAAATAAAAAAATTGGTTCAACATGGAAGGAGGCCTAAATGCTCCTGATCCTTTGCATCGTCCCCAATTTGTCGAAAGTTGATCACAAACATGGAAGAGTAGAGATACATATAGAAGAAGGTTTACAACATAAACACCACACTTGTATCCAAGCACATATAGCACGATTACGGGGGGAACACATCACAACACACACACATCTAATCTAAAGATTAAAAAGAGGGTCTCCTCCTAACACTAGTCGACCAAGAGGTCATTAGCTTCCCACTCTAGATCATCGAAGGGGGAAGGATGGCGAGCTTTCGATGGTGTTATGTTAAGGGGAGGAGATTTTGATCCTCCTGCAACAAGGGCCAGGGCAGAGGGACCTGTAAGGTCTCCATCACTCAACTCTTGTGGGTCCAAGGTCAATGACCTCGCAAAGATCATTGACAAGGTCAGAACTTCATCCACCAAGTTAAACATGCACTTAATGGGAGTGCCATGCTTCACCTTAGTGGACAAAGGATTTTGCACCTGAGGTTCACTATTGGGCTCACTAAGAGACTCGGGAGTAGTGACAACCTCGGGGGAGGCTAGGACTGGTTCCATTACTAGGACAGAACGAGTCAACTTGGGGCCACCTTTCAGAGAAGGTGGGCTCTTCTTACGTCCTTCATTGTTGGAGGGGCCACGCTCTACATTCTTCTTCATCAGAGGAGGTGAACTCCCCATAGACGAAACAAGGAGGGTCGAGGGAGAAGAGGAAAGAACTGCAGTGAACACAACCGAAGTGTTCACCATGTCCATGGGCTTTTGGAAAGGTAAGACATCCAAGACAAAAGTCAACAAAGGTGGCTCCGTCGAAGGGGTGATGAACACTTGCACCCTTCCAGGCACATGTTCGCTCACAGCGGGAGCCTAGAGAGATTCAGAGATGGAAGGAGGGAAAGAGAAAGACACAATAGGAGGTGTCATCTTCTCCTCCTCCTTCTGTAAGGAGGCTTGTTTTTCTAGGAGAGCCTTTCACCGACGCTTCCGCTCACGCGTAAGGCGGTTTCTACGGCTCTTCGAACCAGAAGCCGAGATTTGCAAAGGGACAAAAGGATTATGTTCAGCCATGGGAGTTTCCTCCATGACTGTTTCCAATGGAAGAGAAGACTCTTAAATGTGAGAAGAAGGGGTAGGTTCAAAAATGGCGGGAGGAGTTGACTCTACCACTTTAGGAGTGGAACCTTTCCTGTTTTTGGGAACAAGAAGAGGTCGAGGGGAAAAATTTCTCTGTGAGCCTTTCCTTCTGCCATACAAATAGTACGAGGGTCCTAGGGACCCGTTAGGGAGATCTGATATCCTGACCTTGGGATTTCGCTAAGGAGGCATCATCAGACTTAGCAGGTAGAACCCAGACTTATTCATCCAATACTCTTCCCAAGAGAGAGGAGTGGATGAGTCAGCTTGAGAGGGAGCGAGCTTCTCCTTCCCTTTTCAAGAAGAGGAGGCAACTGGCTGCTCTGCTATGGGAAGGGTCAACTTTGGTTGTCCTTTGCCCCATTTTTGTACTACACATAGTTCTTGTAAAGTAGGTCTGCTCTCTACGAGAGCGGACTAAATGGAGTGGGCCAAAAGTGATCCAACGAGTATCCTCCATGGGATACCACAGGCTAATATCCAGTGTCATGAACTATGTACATGACACCTTCGTAGGAAAACTTAAGGCACTTATGAATTACGAAGGTGACCCCATTCATGGAAGCTAGCCAAGGTATGCCCAACTTCACTCTGAATAGGTCTGACTTGAGGATAACGTCGAAAACCATGTCTACACTCCTAGGTCCAACTAGAATGGACAATGTTATCGATCCATAGGGTTTAAGAGAAATTTCGTCATGTGTACAGATGATGGACTTTGTTTTGTCGTACTCCTCCCTTTGTAGGGAGTTCAAGAGTAATGCCTCTTTTGAGATGAAATTCACTCTTCTTACGGGGTTGACCAAGACTCATGTCACAATGTTGCCATTGAGGCAAGTGGGAATGTAAAGCAGATAAGGTTTACCATTTGTTGGCACATCTTGTGAAGTAAATGTTATATCCGGTGAAATGGTTGCAAGGCGGGGAGAGGGAGTAACATTAACCATGTTAACATACACCTTAGGGTGAGAGGTAGAATTAGCGGGATCGACAATCATGTTAGAAGAATGTGACAGAAATGGGTCCATGTATATTTGCAATTCATTGTTAGCTTTCACCACTGATTTGTTCATGTTTTTATTTCCTCCATCAAGATGGATACTACCATCCTTGATGCAATCCTATATCTCATGACGCAGGCGCATACAACATTTGGTATCATGTCCGTTAACTCAATGGTACTGAAAATAAGTGTTTTCTTCATACCAACTAGGATATGGTTCTCTGACTAGTTTAGGAGGTGATAGGGTAAGGATATTTTCCTTCACCAACTTCTGCAAGATGAAAGAGTAAGAATTTGATAGCTTCGTAAACTTTCAGTTGCATTTGAGGTCGTTGTTATCCACAACGGCTACTACATTCACAACAACTTTACCTCTTCTTGAGATCGATACGATAGATCTTCCTTCAAAATGGGAGCATGAGGGAGGACCCTCGAACTAAACCATCATTTATTGGTACTCTCGTAAAGCCACACACAAGTGTGCAAAAGAAGGATACTTCATGAGAGCGAACTTCTCTTTCCATGGCCTTTGTAAGTTCCCTATGAAGACCTTTTGTACATCAAAATCGAGTAACTGATATGAGATCTATAAGAAGAGTGCTTGGTACCATGCTATAAAGTCTGTAATATTTTCATTGTCCCCTTGTTTACATCAAACAAGGTCTGAGAAAGTCATCTTTGGTTCGATATTGGCTTGGAATTGTCGTAGGAACTGATTCACAAGTTGATCGAACGTGAAGATGGAATTATCAAGAAAAGAATAGTACCAGTCTAGTGTTGTATCTTTGAGGGGTCAGAAAAATAGTTTAGCCATCAATGCATCGTGATGGAAAAAATCTATACACAGGGTGTTAAAGGTGGACATGTGTGTCTACAGGTCCCCTTTAGCACCATATTTCTTGAATTTGGGAATCT
Source organism: Sequoiadendron giganteum (assembly GCA_007115665.2). NCBI lineage: Eukaryota > Viridiplantae > Streptophyta > Pinopsida > Cupressales > Cupressaceae > Sequoiadendron > Sequoiadendron giganteum. Next base: position 409,259,666 of record CM021102.1, on the reverse strand, counting down.
CCATCCCTTGCAGGAAAGGAGTGTTTAGGATTGCAACCGACAACAGGTTGTGTCAAAAGAAAGGTTGGAAGATAGGCTGGGTTGAGGCTTGGGAAAGGTTCGCTAGCTGATTCTACATCTTCACCATATTCTAAAGAAGGGTATTCAAAATAGGGTCATTGGAAGACATAGGACCATCAAAACCACTACCAGAGCCACCGTCATGACCACCGCCAGAGTCACCACCAATACCGCCGCCACCAGTGTGACTTCCATCGGTGCCATCACCATGACCACTGCCAGAGTCACCACCGATATCGCCACCACTATGTGACTTTTGTTGGCACCACCACTATGACCACCCCTAGAGCCGCCACCGATGTCGCCGCTGCCAGTGTGTCTTCTGTCAGAGCTGCCATCAGGGCCAAATCCACCACCATGCCTTTCATTGGCACCACCCCTACCAATGCCACCCCCACTTCCGAAGTTTCCACCACCAAATCCTTTGCCTATCATTCTGCCCAATCCTCCACCACTGGAGGTGGTAGAAGGGGTGAACTGGAAACCCAAAGGGTTCCTATTTAATTTGATGGTCTCAACTTTCAAAAGTAGTGGGTATATTGACCGAAGGGACCATATTGGCCATATACACGGATGTAGGAGGCATCGACATCTCCAATTGCCTCTCACATTCCTCAAAGAGGCCACCTCATATCATGTGACCATGGTTCAAGGGGGCACATGCTCCAGCAAAACCAACGAGACTAGCTAATAGTTCTACACCTATTTGATCTTTTTCCACCATGTATCTTATTTCACCGATCACCTTAGAAGCCCTAGTCATCTTTGGGTTGCCTTCCAAGTGATTTTCCAATGCACCTAACCCTTTATCGAGGCTAATGACGTAATTATAAGGGATACCGATGACCTCATGCTTGTCTACGGATGAGGAGGTCGGCGACGTAGGAGGAGTAGGGATGCAATCAGTCTCATCAATAAATCTAGATTCACCTCGCGATACATGCTCCTATGCGGACAAATTGACCGTAGAACCACAGAAAAGGTCGATAGTCAAGCTAGAGGAGACCTTTGTCTTGTCCATCAGAAGGTTTCATAGATTGGGTCGTGAAGCTCATAAAATTTTACAACACACCAGGGTACAATGACCAAGAGGTATACGAGAAAAAGTTTAGGATTCTAACAAATGGATAGACCTTGGTTCACATCGAGTTCACCAAAAATGTAAGAGAGGGGGACCAACCACTGCAAGGCCCCAAGTCACAAAAGGCCAAGAGTAGAAAGGCTTCCCTAACTTACCTCAGTTCAAAGGAAGGTTAGGATAGAAAAGATGAGAATGATGAAGACTATGTGTCCTTCGATCACTCTGCAATCCCAAGCGCTGAAGGGAGACTAGAGAAGTCACTTTCCAAAGTCAACTATGCGTCTTAGGTAGCTCTCTATCCGAGGATAGAAGCATGGTTCTGGGATGACAACATGGTGCGTTGGCGTCTCACAAGTGCATTGGTGTCCGTACAACCAGATAACTAGAGAAACAAGGTTGGAATCCCGATAAAGGACTAATAGTCTAGTCTAACAGTTTCGGGAAGTAAAGAACAAGACTAAGAAAAGAGAAAGGTAAATGTGGATATGATAAAAGAAGTATATTACCGAGAGGGTGACGAAGATGATTTCGTAGAATAGTCCTCTTGCCAACTTGCTTTGAGATCTCTCTAGCTACACACAACAAAGAGGGAAAGTGTTGGGGCTGTTTAAGGGCCTGCCTTAGTCAAACCCCCATCTTGGTGTTTCCACCCCCATGGATAACCAAGTTTGCAGTGATAGAAATAATGATAAAGAAGGGAAATACAAGCTACATATGCAAGAAACACTACAAAATAGTATGTGCTTACTCAATCAAATATGATAGAGGAGATGAGAGGAGCTTACCACCTTCGTCCAAAGTGCTCAAGGCTTGTGGAGGAGTGAATGAGAGGAACTCAAGCCTCTATTGTCATGGTGTTTGTCCTACGCTCGCACTATCAGAGTGATGGAATGGTAGATTACTGCAATCGAGTGAAGAATGCTGCTACAAATCTTGAAAGTGGATGAATGGAAATGGAGAGAGTGTTGAAGTCGATCTTGCAAAACTTAGGAATGGATGGAATGGTCAAGAATATGAAGGAGACGATGAAAAATGACCATATTCGAGTCGGCCAGCCAAAGAGGTATGTTACTCTTCGACATCCAATCGAAAATGTAATGCCTCTGCAGTCTCCAGCCACAGGAATCTACCAAGGACGTAAGCACGTCGTGTGGACGTCTGTGCACTACGTGGGCTACCTTGCAATAAACGCCCCCACCGACATACAAACGAGGTGCCAAGTGGAACACAAGAAGCAAACTTAAGTGGAATTAAACCTCTACTTTTGATTTTCTAAAGTGTAAAGGGGTGAAAGGGGAATTTGCATTAGGGGTGTAAATTCACGCTCATACAAATTGTACAATATATAGTTTAGTAAAAGACCATGTACAAGTACTTAGAATGATGCTAAATAGATGTTGAAGTATGCAAATAGCATTAAATTTGAAATAGTGCATATTTGCGGTACCCTATGATAAATCATAAGGTCACATTATCTATAAATAAGGATTGATGATAGACCCTATGAAAGTTACCTTAATTATGACACTACCACCTCCCAAATCAGCTCTAAAATTTAAAAATTTCTTAGGTTACACTAGTTACCACCGCAAGTTTATTAAAGGATATGTCAGAATAGCTACTCTATTGGACGAATTACTAAAGAAAACTAGTAGGAATATTGAATGGAAAAGAGAGCCAAATAGCATTTGACACACTTAAACACAAAATTATGGAGGCCCCTATCCTAATCTAGCCAGATTGGAATACACCATTTCATGTACATGTAGATGTATCCAAAATAGTAATAGGAGTAGTCTTGGCTCAACCTAAAGGGAATAAGGATCATCGCATAGAATATGCAAGTATGAAACTATCCAAGGTATAGAAAAATTATACTCCTACCAAATAAGAAGATCTAACTTTGGTTTATACACTCCAAAAATGCATTATTTATTCTCAACATCCTCAACTTTCTTCATAGACCATGAACCATTAAAGTAATTACTAAATAAATCTATCATACAAGGTTGGATATGTAGGTGGTTGCTTTTATTTCAAGAGTTTTACTTCAAAATAATGGTGAAACTAGGCAAGCACAATCAAGGGCTTGACTACCAATGCAGAATAGAGACAAGGGAAGAACCAATAGACCAACCAGAAGATCTACCTAGTGCACACTTGTTTAGATTTAATACAGTACTAGAAGATTTACATGATATTGCTATACTCTTTTCTATAGGAGAATTTCCCATAGATATCTTACCGCATGATAAAGAATCCTTAATGTGGAAGTCCCTACCTTATACACTGATAGAAGGAGAATTACACTACATGATATGAGATTAAATCATAAGAAGGGTGGTGTATGAACATGAGAGATAATCCATTTTGAGAGAAGAACATGAGGGAATAGTGGGAGGACACAATTGCAGTTACACAACGTCCAAAAGAGTTAAAGTAGTCAGAATTTGGTGGCCAACTCTTCACAAAGATTGAAAATAATATAAAAAGAACTATAATGAAATTTTCCAAAGGGTGGGGAAGCCTATTGCAAGAGATGAAATGCCTCTAAAACCAATACTATCACATATCCCATTTGAAAAATTGGTGATAGATTTAATAGGACCCATCAATCCACCTACCAAACACTCAAGAGAAAGATTCATAATAATAGGGGTAGAATATTTTAAAAAGTGTGTAGAAGATTAACTTACTAAGGATTATATTGCAAACACTACCACGAGGTTTTTATATGATAACATAAACACTATGTATGGTTTCCCATTGAGTATATTAAGTGATCAAGGCAAACATTCTGTCAATAAATTAATTATGGAGCTACTATAAAATGTTATGATTACATGCAATAAGAGCTCACCCTATCATCCCCCCAAAAATGGAGCAAGTGGAGCTCTAAACAAGATAATTGGGACATCATTCACCAAGATGTGTGATGTAAATAGGTCAGACTATGATATAAAGATATGTGTGGTACTCTAGGCCTACTGCACATCTTATAAAAGAACCAACAAGTTCACACCATTACAACTAGTATATGGAATTGATGTGGTAGTTCCCATGGACTTAATAGTTCCTAATCTACTTATTGCACTATCATTGTAGTTGGATGGTGATGAGTCCCTAGAATAGAGGATAGAAGAGCTGGAGAAATTGGATGAGAATAGGCTCATAGAATTGTACAACCAACAAGTTAAATGGAAAAGATAAAAAGTTTTGCATGATAGAAAACCTCAAACTAAGACTTTCCAAATAGGATATTTGGTTCTACTATGTACAACAATAAATTTTAAAATCAAGGGATGCTAAAATTGAGGTGGTTATGACCTTACTACATACAAGAAATTATGGAATGAATAGTGGTAAGATTAAGAAGGTTAAACAATAATCACATCATAGGATATGTAAATGACACAAAACTTAAACAATACCACCAACCAGAGGGACGAATATTATAAAGATAGATAAGATGCATATTGTAAACTATGTAAAGTATACGTCATAAATCAATAAAAAATAGGATCAAACCATTAGCAATCCAAGCTTTAAAATGGCTAGAAAATCCCACGAAAACCAACAGGAAAAAAACATAAATGCTACCAACTAGCCCTAAACCTATTTAAAAATTTTACACCCACTCTACACTCACTTTGCACTCAAAATTCATAAGTGAAGAAGCAATATCCGAGATCTCATACAATGCATCTGAAAACAGTGGCAACACCAACCTTGGTTAACATCACATAAAATCCATGCTTGAAATATAAGTACCCTTTCAAGGCAATGGAGGTAGATAAAGACGAGGCATTCTCAAGCATCCCCATAGATGTGGTGTACACAAAAGATGTGAGGAAATACCTCCATGATCCAATAGAAAATATAGACCATACAAAATTTGAAGAGCTCCATTAGACATTTCTCACTCTGAACCAAACCACATACCAACCATGGTATCATGAGGTGGGGAAAAATCATCTCAATGTATGGAAGGATTACCCAAATTTTTGTGATGAACATGATTGGATCAGGTTAGTCCTTGACAAATCCTATCAGATCACAAAAGAGGAAACCATGTGGTAACAAGGCTAAGCATGGTTGGAGAAATCACATATAAGAAAGTAGTCAAAAATTACAAAGTAATAGAACTTATCAGGGTAACACCAAATAGGCAAAGCTTGAGGGTTCGAGTAATTACAAACCCTACGATGTAGTATGCCACAATGGGGATTGTGTACAAGATTAACCATGCCAAAAACTCTGCTATAGCAACAACCATTCATACTACATACTAAATGGTGATGGAAGGGAAGAATTTTGACCTATGCAAGGTGATGAGGGAGTAGCTAATGGATAACATACAAAAAACTAAAGCCTCTCACTACATTTTTTGGTATGGTACACTATTCATCTACCTCATATTCTATTTTCTCAATGAGCTCCTAATGTTCAAAGGAAAAGTGTGGCAAACAAACCTCTCGATAGTGACATAGATAAATATTCACACTAGTCAATTTCTTAACAAATAGATAATATTGCTGCATACTAGGGTTTCTTCAAGAGCTTCCAACAACAGCTGCAAGCCAAAGACTGGATACCATATGAATCAGAAAAGCAATAAATTAATACTACTATATGTTTTGGTAGACAAGGATTACACATATATGGAGGTGGTGGAGTCATGGATATCATGGATTCTCAAGATCTCCTATAAAATCTCATAGAGAGAAGTGGATTATTATGCTGCAAACATCCTCAACAATCCAAAGAACCCAAATGTGGAATGATTTGGGACTTATGAGACTAAATCCATAAGAAAAATGTTCAGGAAAAATTTGAGAAAAATAAGGAACAACTGCAAAAGCAATGGTTCCACCAAAGGGAACAACATAACATCCTCTTTTGCACCAATTATGGAAGCTAGCACACCAACAACACAAATATTTGAAAGATTATATGGAGAAACTAGCACACAATATGAGGGACCCACCTCTTCCTCATAAATAATGAACATTATAGAGGTGCAAGAGGTATCAAAAGACCTAATACAACTAAGTGCAGAGAATAAAAATCACAAAACAAGGGCCAAACAATTAGTAAAGAGGAAAATAATTAAATCTTTCAGAGAAGAGGGGGAAGAAGATGAGGTGGAAGAGGTGAAAAAGCCTCCACAAAAGACAAAGAAGAGGGAGCACATAGTAGAGATACAACAACCAGAGGCATTAGAGCAACCACAACCACCAATTGATGTCATGGAAACAACAAACACCATCATCTATCACGGTATGCTTTTGTAAGTCCTCAACATGTATGAAGATGTAGACACAAATAATAGAGATAGAAAAACACAAAGCTTAGTAAAGTATATAAGGAAATTTAATAAAATCTTAGAGGAGGTAATTAAGAATTTTTGGAAGCCAATAACTACCACACTTTGGGAGAAGAGGGATACATTCCTAAAAGAAGAGGAGGAGATAAGAGAGAAAGAAATCAAGGAGATAGGTTCTAACCTTACCATAGAACAAAAGGAGCAACTAGCACAATCCCAAGCTAAAGAGATCTAAACAAAATAGAGGGTAGACATCCTAATGGAGGGGAACAAACAAAAACAAAAAAGATGTAGAAAGAAATCACAAACCTCACCAAGAAGCTTCTTGATTCCATCTTGGAAGAAGAAATCACAAATAATCAAGCAACACTTCCTCCCACAAGTAGTCAACCAAGTTGTGGGATGATGGAGGACAAGAAGAAAACATTGAAGAAGCATCCACATCTACCTCCTCCATGTTAGAGTAAAAGGTATTTCCTAATTAATTAATTATTTAATTATTAGGTCCATTTTCCTCTAATTACTTAAGCTTACTTAGGCCATGTTCTTTTTATGTCTCATGTCATAGGATGAGGACACACATCATGATCTTTTTTTATCCTCACCTAGGGTTTCTAGGTTGATTATCCTTTTATAAGGATTCTCTATTGTATAATCATTAAGATGCACATTCATAATGATTCATGCTTTTTGGGATCAATAGCTCTTGGCCCTCATAGCTTTCCTATTCTCTCTTTTTATGACTGGTGTTTGATTGCAGGTGATCCTTGCAAGTTGTGGAGCTATTTTTTCCTAAATTCAACATGGCATCAGAGCTCTAGACCTAAAATCCTCTTTCCTTCTTTTGAGATATTCCATTCCTTGAGTTATCATTTAGTGCATCTTGGACCAAAATAGAGTTTTCCATTGGATTCAAAGCTATTGGGAAAGTTAGATCTGCATTTTGGTTGGCCTGATTTGGACTCCAAATGTCAGATCTACAAGGTTTTGAAGAATTTTTTTTCAAATCTGGAGGGTAGCTACAATTTTGATGCATTTTGAGCCAAAACATACATTTCCATCATGCTCAAAAGGCCAAAAAAACTTAAGATCACCTATCAAATCATCAAATTCTATGTAGGGAACATTTGAGGCAACAAAATTGCTAGAGTGGCCATACAACCTCCCCAGCACGTAGTTTGAGGTATTTTTAAAAAAATCAAAATTTTCTCTTGCAAAAAATTAAAAAACAATTAAATCAAAAAATATTATTAAAAAACCCTTTTTAAGGGTACACTGCAGGTTTTTTTATTCAAAAATATATATTAAAAAAAAATTGATGGGTTACATGTACAGGTACCGCCTCCTGCCACCATGTGGTAGGATGACACCCCTCAAGCCCCACCCCTCTACAGGTCAGTACCTTGGGGTATTTCCCTCTGCCACTTTGGCAGGGTAGCAGCCTCCTTAGGCCCCACCCACAATAATTTTTTTAATATCATTTTAAAAAAAAAGGTTTTTATATATATATTTTTCTTATATATTATTTTTTTTGGTTTTTTTAATCTTTAAAATAAAAACATGCATTTATTTCTACAATAAATTACATTGTACTTGGAGGATATTTTTTTATTAAACTCTAAAGTTGGAAAGCCTCTACATTTGGATGATTTTTTTCTAAATCTGGCATAGATACTTTTTTTCCCAATCCAATCCCTCTCCATTGGGCTTTTCAATTTTTCACCCCATCTTCCAGAGGTGATATCTAGGCCATATACTAGTCTTTTTCAATGCAAGTTTTTTTGAAATGGGGTAGAATTGCATGCTCTTGATAGTGGTGTAAGTGGTTTTTAGTTTTTTCCAAAAGTCAATTTTATATCAATGTTTTTGTTGTGCAGTTCTCATTTTGGAGACTTTTATGGGACATATCTTCTACATCCAGATACTTTTTTGGATCTTTATTTTTGAAAGTGCATAATTTTTTATGTACTTCATCATGGTGCTATCAATTTCCTGTTTTTCTATCAGAGAATTATGTTTTTAACATGTGTTCCTTTTTTAGACATCTTCCATTGTAAGCACTTCTCATATGTAAACGCATTGAAATAAAGTGCCTTGGTACTATACATGTATAATTGGGATCTTGTACATCATCTAGTTGTGCCTTTTGTACTCACACTATGATATAAAGTACCATGGGTGGATAGTGTAGGCCTTTTATTTTTCCATCACATTTTTGTCAAGTGAGTGTCCCTTCCATGGAAGAAGAAAATCATTGTGATTCTTGCCGCATGCATGTGTTCCTTTTGTTTGCACACCCTATTTTCAGTTGCAGGTACTTTCATGTGCACGTTCAAATGTTCTTGATTCATTTTCATGCACTTCTTTCTAGCATCCAATTCTAGTGGACCTATCTTAGCTCTCCCTTATCAAAATTATGGGGTGTTTCTACTGTTGGTGCTAATGCTTCCTTGGTTTCACGTTAGAGTGAGCTACATATACAGTATTTGTTCCTATGTACTAGGCAATTGCAGTGGCTGGTTACCCACACATTTTGGTGAGATGGAATATTTAGCATATGGACACTCTTGCATTCCTATTTTTTGGAGGCGACCTTCTATTTTTAGTTGATCAGTGCTCCTCAGACTATTGGTACCTATGCCATCTATATGTTTGATTTCCATATGATTTGAGTAGTGTCATTGGGGGAACTCTATGAAAATCCTTATCTTCTTGATCTTGATCATCATTTATTTCAGAGGAGGTTATTCTTTCAACACTATAGCAGTCATTCTTTGACAACATGTAGTTTCTTCATGCTTCAATGGTGTTCCTCATGTTCATCCTTTTTTCCTATTTTTTGGGACAATTCTATTTTGGAGGCTTCTTCAGTCCACTTATATTTCTCTCTTTTGGAGAGGAGTTTTCTCCCATAGGGTTTTTCTCCTTTTCTCTGGTTTTGAGAGATCTTTTGTTTGTACATGGGTATCTCATCAGGCCTTGTTTTCAAGACCCATCATGCATTCATCTTTAGATTTTTGAGCTTATCCCTAAGTTTCACTTAAGGGGGGTGTTAGAGTAAAATTTATTTCCTAATTAATTAATTATTTAATTATTAGGTCTCTTTACCTCTAATTACTTAAGATTACTTAGGTCATGTTCTTTTTATGTCTCATGTCATAGGATGAGGACACATGTCTTGATCTTTTTCTATCCTCACCTAGGGTTTCTAGGATGACTATTCTTTCATAAGGATTTTCTGTTGTATAATCATTAAGATGCACATTCATAATGATTCATGTTTTTTTGGATCAATAGCTCTTGGCCTCCATAGCTTTGTTATTCTCTCTTTTTGTGGCAGGTGTTTGATTGTAGGTGATCCTTGGGAACTATGGAGTTGATTTTTCCCAACTTCAACACCCCATGCAATCCATTAAATATTTATTGGCGCAACAAAAATAAATGCAAACAACGCCCACTCCAAAAACTTCAGGTAGAGGATATATTCCATGATATCGCTAGAGAAGAGATTTCAACATGTGGAAAGTGTAGAACAATTACAAGAGGTAGTGAATGTATCGTAAAATTCCATACCCTACATACAAAGGGACACTTATCTTCCCCTACCATAGTAGCTCAAATATTTGGTGGATGGCCCACATTCATATTTATAATCACAAAAGGCCAAGATAAGCCAAGAAGCCCAAAAGTAAATCGTGAAGAAAAAATTAGATGAGGCCACAAATAAATGTGTAGCAGCGCATTCCCAACTAGAGGTAGAACTAAAGAATATTGAAGGAAGCATAGTGGAGGACAATTTTTTATACCAATTTTTTCTTCAATAGCCCAACCTCGCCAAGAACTTAAAGGATCATATCACACAATTGTAGACTCAAATAGTGCATATTACCTCCTCATATGATCCACTAAAAGACATATATTCCATGCTATCACTAAAGAGGAGATACTTCAACAACATGTGGAAAGCGTAGAACAATTACAAGAGGTAGTGAATGTATTGCAAAATTCCAGACCCCACATATAAAGGGACACTTCTCTTCCCCTACCACAGTAGCTCAAATAGTTGATAGATGGCCCACAGTCATATTTTTAATCATAGAAGGCCAAGATAAGGTAGGAAGCCCAAAAGGAAATATTGAAGAAAAAATTAGATGAGGCCACAAAAAAATGTGTAGTAGCGCATTTCTAACTAGAGGAAGAACTAAAAAATATTGAAGGAAGCATAGTGGAGGCCAATTTATTATACCAATTTTTTCTTCAATAGCCCAACCTCGCCAAGAACTTAAAGGATCATATCACACAGTTGGAGACTCAAATAATGCATATTACCTCCTCATATGATCTACTAAAAGACATATATGGTGCAATAAGAGCACAAATAGAGAATTTGCACACCCATTTGCAGTAGGTCCAAGAACAAATGGAATAAATAAAGATGTAAATCAAGTAGCTAAGGGAAACAATCACCATCAAGCTGGAACACTTAACTAGAGTTTTGGGGGAAGCCAAAAATGCAACAGAATAGATCCAAATACCCACTAATCTTAGAAAGGTAGAAGTAACAAACATAAACACTCAAGGACACATTAAATTACTCCAACAAGAAAAATGGTAATGGTATATTGCATAAGTGAAACTAAGGTGATATACAAGCACATCCTCCTAGGGAACTAAGCAACATGTCTTGAGGACAAGACATAATTTTAAAAGGGGGGATTATGTTAGCAAAATATAAGGTAGGGAATAGAAGATACTACGACCTACCGAATATGACATGTGAAACCTAAGGCCAACAAGGAAGATGGGCTAAGAGGTTCCCTATAAGGGTCACATCTCTATAGGAGACAAAATTAATATATGTATATAATAGATATTAAATTAGGAAATGAGGAGAGATAGAGAATGTTGTTACATTGGTGGTTATCGTTGCACCAAAATATTGACACGTTAATGTCTGATACAACAACTAGATTTATAAAAGATCCACTAGAGGTGGTTAAGCCATGTCATGAACCCAAGCGTCATGTTGCACAAGGAAGACCAAGGGACACACCATCTTGCAACAATCCCCCTAACACAAGTGAGGGGTTTGAACCTATGACCTTGGCTCTAATACCAATTGTTGAATGGACAAGACAACTGAGAGGAGGGTGGATCAGTTGTATCTAAACAAAACATCAAAACCCTCAAGAGTAATTAGATCCACATGCATTCATTAAACCCTTATTCTTTTAATGTAATTAAACTTGAAATGCAAATAATAGAAACTAAAATCACAACACCATACACAACAAAACACCGGATTTATGAGGACAACCCAATAAGGGAAAAACCACAGTGAGGATTAGCTCACAATATAAGTAGTAGCGAAATCAGTACAAGGGATCACTACCAAAATAGGACACACTGTCCAAAAGGATCACAACTAGGGCTCACTTCCATAGAAAGAATAAAAGAAGAGTGTTACACAAAGAACACTTTCTCAATGCAACAAGAATCCACCACAATTGCTCGCACACTTTCACAACCTTGCTTGAATGATTTTGGATGCCTTCAGGAACCCTAACATTGAAATTTACACTACTCAGTTCAAATTCACATCACACACATCACTCGTATTGATCTCACATCTATCTTGATTCTTTATTGCTTCTTCCTTCTTCGCATCTCATAACAACACCGCACTTATTTATACCATCCTCAACTTCAAAAGCCTTCTCCGATGTTGGAAGCTAGTCATTACACTTACAACTACAAAATAGGTTGGTACCAAAGAATTCCTGTGATGGATAGGAATGAAGGCGACCTACATAAATCCTTAATTAGGACCCAAATAGATCCAAACACACCTCAACATGCTTTCACAAGCCTCACATGTAGTGTTAACACAAGTTCAGCCAATACCCGAGTTAAACACCATAATCATTAAGTACACACTTTCTTAAATCAATCTATAACTTCCAAACAACATATTTCACTTGAGCATGATCTAGAATAATCCATTAAATACTTTAGATTTATCAAACTTTTCATCTAAGCTTGCATCATATAAATACTTCAACCCAAAACAACTAGTAAACCTTATTCACACACTGACAAATGAAACTCACTCTATATTGCACCAAATCAAGTGAAACCTTGAAATCTAAAAGATACAAACATTATAAGAACTTCCCAAATCCACATAACCTGAAGCCAAACAATGAAGAAACATGGAGCAAGTACATTTCTCCTAGGCCATAGAAAACATCATTGAAAAACTGGTTCACATACTATTGAAAATATCTCGCATTGTACAATGATCCAAAAAGCCAAATTTTGAATATATAAACCTCTAACAACCTTGAATAACCTTTCAGATATGCATAGGCATAACATCAACATAGAAGAAAAAAAGAACAATGCCAAAGCACATTTTGAACACTTGCACAACACATTTTACTCTATTTAACAAATTTTCTCAAAAGAACTTGAAAACCAAATACCAGAGACATCATCTCAACTCATTCTTCATTCCAACTCATCTTAAGACACTACAACAAAAATATAGCTCCATGTACTCACAATAGTTCCTCAAAATCTCAACTACACATGCACAACCTGTAACAACCTATTTACCTCTTTTTCACAATTTTCTCAATATCCTCGACATCTTCATCATACAACAACTTCCTCACAACATAGCTAACATCAATGACAACACCAGTTAGTATACTTCCTATTGAAATCAATTTAAACACCTTCATACTTGCAACAATCTCCCCCTTTGTCATTGATGGCAACACAAGATGTTGAAAACCATTAAAGACAACATCCACACTTTTCTTCTTTTTATTAGATTAGATAGCCTACACAACATTCCTACACTCTCCCCCTTATAGGATTCTCTCCCTTTGACAATAATGATTAGACAATATGCATAACTTTCTCCCCCTAATACCTTGCATTTTTTCACATGATACTCTAACTCTCTCCCCTTTTGACATCAATGGAAAAGGACAAAAATGTTTTGCATTATTCTCCCCCTTTGAGACTGAACTAAAATACCCGCTCTAAATAATCCCCCTAGGAGTACGCCCAAATAAATCATCAACCCTACAAAAATGGAAACACATGATACTACCTACTCCCCTGAGAGGTAGCCACCAACATCAATCCAAAAAAGAGATAGGTCCATAGAACCACTGGATTGATGCACCTCCATATGCATCTAGTTCAAACAGGGAGGGGCAATAACCCCCAACCTCTCCCAAAGATACTCAAAAGTATCCTTAGGAAGAGCTTTAGTAAATATGTTAGCAATTTGATCCGTACATACTCAAGCTTCACTTCATTCTCCATAACCTTCTCTCTCAAAAATTGATACCTAATAGTTATATGCTTTCACCTTGAATGCATCACTAGATTATTTGAAATGTTAAGTGCACTTGTATTATAACACAATATAGATATAGGCTCATCATACACTACTCTGATATCCTTCAATATATATCTCATCCACAAAACCTGTGTACAACATGATGATGCTACAATATACTCAACTTCAATAGTAGATAAAGAAATTGAATCTTGCTTCTTACTCAACCATGACACCAATCTACATCCAAGAGATAATGCACCACCACTTGTACTTTTCTTGTCATCAACACAACCATCCCAATATAAATCTGTATAAGCACTTAATGTGAAATCAGCATTATTAGGATACCATAAGTCATAATCTGGAGTGCCTCTTAAATATCTGAACATCCTCTTCACTATTGCAACATGTCTTTCTTTAGGATCTTCTTGAAATATATCCACAAGACAAACTACATGCATGATATCCAATCTAGTAGAAGTTAAATATAGCAGTCCACCAATCATAGATTTATATTTGCTCTAATCAACCTTAGGTGAATCATATTCTTTACTCAATTTACAACTAGTCACTATAGGAGTGCATACCAATTTAGATTCATCCATTCCAAACTTATTCAACATCTCTTTGAAATACTTAGACTATGAAATGAAAATCCCTTTAGCTGTTTGATTAATTTATAGCCCAAGGAAGAAATTCATCTCCCCAAACATTAACATTTCAAACTCTTTCTACATCATTTCAGAAAATTTCTTACACATAGCTTCATTTCCACCAA
>CM021102.1:409144778-409244698 GCA_007115665.2 Sequoiadendron giganteum | reverse complement strand
TCCCTCTCCCTCTCCCTCTCCCTCTGCCTCTGCCTCTGCCTCTGCCTCTGCCTCTCCCTCTCCCTCTCCCTCTCCCTCTACCTCTGCCTCTGCCTCTGCCTCTGCCTCTACCTCTCCCTCTGCCTCTGCCTCTGCCTCTCCCTCTGCCTCTGCCTCTGCCTCTGCCTCTGCCTCTCCCTCTCCCTCTTCCTCTTCCTCTTCTTCCTCTTCCTCTTCCTCTTCTTCCTCTCTCCCCTTCCTCTTCCTCTCTCCCCTTCCCCTTCCCCTTCCCATCCCTTCCCCCCTTCTCCCCTTCCTTCCTCTCTCCCCTTCCCCTTCCCCTTCCCCTTCCCCTTCTCCTCCTCCCCTCCCCTCCCTCTCCCTCTCCCTCTCCCTAAACTTGATACATAGTTAGGGTAAAAATTTAGGGAAATGCATAAACAAAATATAATGAAACCCTAGCAATGCACAATGAAGGACAATATAACATGAAAATAAAAATAATAAATTCAAATGCAAACCGATTTCCATGCTAAACTTGATTGATCTCCATTTCTCTTCTCAACCTCACATGAGAATAAAAGATTTTGAAGGATTGTTGATGGAGGAATGTTGGTTGCTCACTATTGGAGTAGCATAACATTAAGATGTAGATGATAGAAGAGAAATAGATAGATGAAATATGATGGATGAAAGATTATAGAGACAGTTCAACAAAATAAGGGTACTTGAAAGATCATCCATGCAAATGACTTGGTTGTGGGTTAATTTATAGGTGAAGATGGGAGGATGAAGGTATAAAACTTTCCTTTTTGTGAGCGGTAATGGAATTAGAAATTTGATCATGCAACTTGGGATCAAAAGAAATGGAAGGTGGATCAAGTTAACCAAAGAGGGGAATGATAAGGGGATTGAGTTAACTTATGAGATGATTTGGAAAGTGATGAAGTCATCTTGAGAGATGATTTAAAAAGTGAATCAAGTCATTTAGGGAAATAATTTAAATAATTTAGAATTATTTAAATTATAAGAGATGTGAGAGGTAGGGAATGTGGATTAATTAAATAAATAAAATTTAATTAATTAATTGGTTAAAGGATAAATGGATTAATTAAATAAATATAATTTATTTAAATTAATTGGCTAGAGATTAAATAATAGGGATGATGAAAGGGGTTATGTGAGTTTTAGAATATAATGTGTTGTAAGATGTCAAAAATGATGTTAAAAGTGAATGTCACAAGATTTGGTCAATTTTAGATGACTACACTATGAATAAACTTGAATTAATAATGAACTCAACTTGGAAATCTGAGGGGAGTAGAAATAGAATGTTATCTTTAGTCTTAGATTATAGTTTATTTTCAAAAGGTTTCTAGTTTAGTGATAATTTTGACAGTACTGGTGAGTCCTGTGTAGCTAAATGACAGTTTTATGTTTTACTAGCGAGGAAATTTTTTTGATTCATTTATGTTGTTATTTTGTACAAGATATTGAATATTTTAGAGTTGATAACTCCTGGTATCTTTATTGATCGAGAAGAGGTCTTCCCCTAAGATGCAATGTTTCCACTTGCATCACCACAACCTGTACACTTTATTGAATAACTTGATTCTCTTTCACTTCTAGAACCTGGTCCTTAACATGCTTCTTTTTTGAGTTTGCAAGGTGCAACTTGGATATTGTTTCTAGAGATAACTGTGTTGTATTATATTTACCTGCAATTAGATTATTAAGAGTGAAAATTCATAATCAAGTAGTGATCATTAAAAGTTAACTAAAAATACTACAGCTAGTGGAAAAATCTCCAATTCTAGTATTTCATCTTTGAAAAATATTTGAAACATTTCAAAGTTTTTTGGGAGGATGTGTCTCTTCATATGTGTGTTCATACATCTAAATTCTAGACTCCATAACATATTGGAGTTGGTGGGTAAAATATTCTGCTCTGGTCTATTTAGTCATTGAATCTTTAAATACCTCTTTTATTCTTGCAAATTTTAGTTTTTAATAGCTATCGTTATCGACTGATAATTTGTCTATGAAATTTTGATCTTTTCAGACTAAAGATAGTGTAACTCAATTAATTTTTGACATTATTAGCTAATGATTTTGAGAAGTTTCATCAACCCTTGTTATTTAAATAACATTTTTCTTTTACATTCCTTTCAACATGGAACGATCCAAATGTGCAAATGAATTTTAGCTATAAGGGATGGTGTATCTATGGCTACTAAAATGGGAATCTGGATTGAATTTCATACATTCTGAAGATATCATATAATTCACTAAACGTACTAACAATATTTTGTACTCATTGACTAAAATTTTAATAACTGCTCTTTGATTTATGGATGTTTATTTCAACATGGATTTTCTATCATGGTCTTTGGATTGAGCTTACTATCAGTTTACTAATCGTTCTTTCTTTTGTCTATCATAAGTTTTACTTTCAAAAATTTAGTCATAAATTGTGGTGGTTTACTTTGTTCATGTATATGGATGATACTATTTATATCAGAATAATTTTGAAAGGCATAGATTTTCCACTAGTTCTAGGATAAAGGATTGTTGGTGATTAGATTTATATCTTGTTTTCTATTTTCCAATTCCCTGTTTGTGGGAAAAATTATGCATCAAGCTCAATGGGCAATAGAAGTACTACCATTGGAGCATTTCAATTGTAACATGGAGATTACTTTTGTCAAATTAGTTGGTGTAGGAGTTTATGGATGCTTCATTCTCATAATACTTTACTTTGAAAAAAAATATACTTATTGTCTCCAACTCATCCTTATTTTTAATGTGAAATTTATGCTGCCATTCATTCTTCCCCCAAGTTCATCCCTCTATATTGTCATATTTATGTCGCTACTTTATTGACAAGGATTTGCTTATGCTCATAAATCCATGTTTTTCCTTTCAAGTTACATTCAATAAAAAAATAGAGCTTACTTTGATCTTCTCTTTGTTTCTTTTCTCATTTCCCTATTTGATTGCAATCTTTCTAGTAAGGTGAATAATCCCTATTCATAATTTTATTTTCCTATATTTGTTCTGATTATATTGGAAAAATAGGTTTTGAATGGACCCAAAACCAGAAACAAGTAGGTTTTGACGGGGACCCAAAACCCACACAAAGAAGAACAAGCTGCTCAAGAGTACAACAAAGACAACCAGCAGTGACTCAACAACAAATCACCAAATAAACAACATGACTATTCAAATCTACACCACACAGAAAATGTTTTAACGAGAACCTTAAATCCAACACAACCAAGATTTACAAGGGAACTTGAACCTTAGAACCACCTGAAATAGCTAGGAAATCATTAGCCTATAACAACCAGATTGCAACATAATTAACATTAACAACACTCATCGAATCCAATCTTCCCACCTCAATAGGAGAGTTAAAAATCAAAATAAAACACTAAAAAGTCCTAGCTTTCACACAACACCAATCAACCCAAAACACCAACCCAACCTCCACCTCAATAGGAGGAGGCTCACCTCTATAGGAGAGGAAGAAATGAGGTCCTTTGCCATAGTACATAGAACTTTCCACCTGAACCAAAACACACTTCTTCACCTAAATAGAAGAGGGCTCCACATCTAAAGGAGTAGTCTCCACCTCCAAATAATACCATAACTATAGCAACCATAGGGAAGCAACTACGGTCCATAGAAAGGAACAACATAACATCCTTTGGCATAGTAGTAAACTAGAGCACCAACGAAAAAATAGAGCACTTCTCAACCAACAACTTAGAGAGAAGAAACATCTGAGCCAAAAGACAAAACATTTGAAGGAGCTCAGTTTTCTGAACAAACACACCCCCATCCCGCAAATTGAAATTTAGGACCCAAACGGGGAAGAGCACAGAGCTCAGCATACAAGAATGGTAGTTAGAAAAACAACCATCCAATAGAAGAAAAAAAAAACAAGAAACCATGGAAGCCATAGTAGCCACAAACCACTTCAACAACCAAAGAAACATGTCCAACAAAGAAGAAATGAGGGAAGAGAACCACTCCACCAAGGCCACACCAAACTCATAAGATCAAGAGAAACACTTCCTATAGGAACCAAAAAAAGAAACATTTCTACAACAAAGCAAAACCCAGAGAAGAGCAGTCTCACAACCAAGAAGAAAAAACACCAAAGAAGAGCCATTGGGACCCAAGAGAAGCAAGACAAGGAAAGGAAGGCCTCCAAGTAGAGAGAGTAGAGAGATAGCAAGAAAATGAAGAACAACCTCTAACCCTACATGCTAGTCAAGGTCTAAAACATGCCAAAAACTGTCAGCAGACAATTCCACCAGAGGCAAGCCAAAAACCTCAACCCCCACCAAAGAAGAAAATTCACAAAAGCACAACCCTAAAACCACCACAAAGGACTCCACAACCAGTGAAATCCTTCCAAGAATGCAATACAAAAGAATAACAAAAGAAAACAACGCTAGCCCCAAAACCAATTGGCCAGCTTCCAAAGAAGCACAACCTGATAGAAGCTCCAAAAGAGGACCACTACAACCCATGAACATGAAGAAAGGAAAGATATCAAGAGGAGAAAGCAGGGAGAAGACAAACGCATGAAGCACCACATTTGACCCAACATTCTAGTCAGGGTCCAAAAAGAGCCAGAAACTCTCCACCACTAGCCTCATCACAGGAAAACCAAGAACCACATACAATGCCCAAGAAGAAGCCTTAGGGAAGCACAAGACCAAGGACACAACAATAGAAGACCCAAAAACATCAACCACAATTATTCCAAAGTCCAAACTGTGCCAACAAAATTTGCATCATCATCATTTGCACCGTCCTCTTCAGCAGCATCCTCGCTCCCACCCTCACCTGTGTTTGAATTCACCACTCATTCTCTCGCCATTCTAAAAATGTATACATGAAGAAATGGATAATTTTCCTATATTTTTTATGCATATAGTTTCACTATAAAATTCCCACTAATGTTTAATACCCACATGTATTTCCTGATTTTTTTTGTTATTTTGTGTTCACTTTTTGTGTATCTCAAGCATTTTGTTGTGTTTGGTTTAGAATGAGTTAAAAGAGTTCAATCCTATTGAGTTCTACTGGTAGAATGGAACTAGTACCTAAGACAGTAAGGTACAAGCTCTAGATTTAGTTCACTTAAGGAGCTCAAATAACCTGTGTAAGGTGTAGATTCATTCCCAAGAGCTTGGAATGCATGTATAGGGCGTTGTACAAAAGTTATTTGATCCACTTTAGCTAATTAGCTGATTGGCTATATTATGGATGATGTTTGAGCCGTAAACCTATCTCATGCCACAAATAGGTGGTTGTTAAACAATTATTTGGTAGTTGTTTATTGTCACATGCTGGTTGTCTTCGATCAATTAAACATTCCTTGCTTCGTATCTGAAAAAAAAATCTTGATTCACATTTAATTTTCAGACTTCGAATCAAATCGGATATCCAATGTGAAATATTTTCTATCCCTTAAAACCTAATATTTTCAAATCCACTTTTCATTTACTATTAATATATTGAAGCAACAAATATAGGGAGATTGTTTTTGGTTTGTCTCATTTTTTTTAAAAATTCGTTGTGGTAGGGCTTCATTATTTTTTCTTGTAAAGCCAATCTCTCCATTTTTCTCATCAACATGGTTGACAATATGACACGATTTGTGCAGAATCTTGAGGTAAGTCACCTACTATGGTCTCAGTGAGTTTGTACATGGGCATTATCATTATTTTTCTCTGATTGATGTTATCTATGACTCACCTGACTAGATTTGCTTTGCAATACACAAGAGCATATTATTGAGAGAAAAACCATTGCTATAAGAAAGCATTAGATTATGGAAAACCATATTTGATTGTGAGACACTGTGTATTGTAGACATGGGTTGCTCATCTAAACCCAATGTTGTAATGAGCCTTGCTAAATCTGACCCAAAACCCTTCAATTTTTGCCTTAGGAATTTTGTCAAATAGTTGGCATGTGAAGTCTGAACTTGCTGATTTTATTTTCAGATTGTTGTGAATTGGTTTTTGATTTTTTCCAATGATGTAAAATGATTGGAAATGATTGCAAAGATGACTAATCAAGTAACTAGAATGAAATGCAACTCTTTTTGTATTTTTCAAATGCAAATATATGAGTTTCTAATGCAAAATGCACACCTACAACCAAGAGACATTTTCACAAACACTTGGCATGAAAACTAATTCAATGTAATGCAATTACATATGAGAGAGATTTTTTCAAATAGATAGCAGCCAAACTCTTTATACCTCCAATAGTATATTGCAATAACATGAAGATTTTACAAGTTGGTTATAGAATGCAATTAGTCATAGAACATGAATATTTCAACTAGCTTTATGACTAAAACCAAAATGAAATTCGGTCATGCATACAATAACATTAAAAATGCAATTCATTTGAATTGTATTGACTGCAATTACAATGATCATAAGCTGATTAAGTCAGCCATTGACTTCTAAATGAAACTATGATACTAAAATGCATTACAATGTTAAAATGAAGGAACCTGGTTTTCTGCAACAACCATAACAAGTTTGATTCTCCTTGATGAAGCAATATCTGACCTCCAAAATAGTGCACCAACCTTCCTCTATGAAAATCAACCCCCTCTAAATTTTCTTGGAATTTAATAAGCCTCCTTTCACAAAATTGCACCTCCCTTGAGTGTGTCCAACTCAATGCATCAATCTCATAAATTACAAGGCAAAAAATAGATAATTCAAGCTACTAACCAAGTCAGCTCCCTTAAGAAAAATCATCCTTCTCCAAGGATTGGTATTTAATATCAAAATATGTCATTCTTCTCTTGAAATTGATTTTTCCCAATTATCCAAAATTTGGCCAAAGGCCACAAAATTTTGCCAATGAAGCTCAATTAGAAAGTCTAAAGTAACTTCCCCAAATATCCAGCTAGGGTTGATATTTCACAACCGAACTCGACACCTTAGAGTATTCAAACCCTCAAGAAAATTGCTAAGTATTCAAGCTCAACAATGTAGTAGAAAAGATGTCAACAACCAAGATGCCCAAATGCAAAGACAAAAGCTCCTTATATAGAATTTTCACCAAGTCTCCAAGAAGCTTCTAAAATTAAATATTATTTTATTCACTTAAGCGACTTTATGATTTATTATTTTTTTTAGTCACTTAACATTAAATTAATTAAATATAAAGTCACCTTATGATATTATAATTTTGAGGTAACTTTATAAATAATTAATTTAATATTTTATTCCCTTATTTCTCCAATTTTAACCTTGGGAATAAATAAAGGCTAAAATAATCAATCCCCTGGTGGTGACTAGATAGCGAACATTACAAATGCTCTCTTCATCACCCAACTTATCACAATAAAAATCTAAAATAAATATACCCACAAAGGAATTAGTGTTCTTGAGCTTCATGTCTTCTACAATGACCTTTCGTCTACTGATTTCAATACGCTTTTCGAAATTTTATTTGCTGTCCTGCCTATAGAAAGATTGTATTTGGTTGCGGTCATGTCTGACTCCTACACCAAACTTTTTCCTTCCCACATCTCCATTTTGTCCATTCCTCTACAACCCTCTAGTGTCTCTCCAGGGTAATTTTGTTTCAACCAACTCATTTATTTATGGAGAGTATTTATAAAGAGTTATTGATTATATGAATTTTATGTGGGCACGTACCTCCAAAGATGGGGGATAAGAATAACAAGTGTTGGAACAATGGAAGAATACACATATCGAAGTAGGGGTCTGCAGGGATTGGAGATGACTTTGCATAATTTGAGAAGGATTTCAGTGGGTTTTTGAGAGCATGGACAAAAGAGGTGGTGGAAGGAGGGTGGATGTTTCTAGTGCTTGCTAGCCGCCCAAGTGCAAACAGAAGGTGGCCCTCTATTGATGCCTTCTATTGGGAGACTTTGGGGTTTTCCATCAAGGATTTGGTCTCTCAGGTTTAGTATAGAGTCATTGTTAAAGAAATATTAGTTTTAGTTTAAAAAATGATTAATGATATCATTTTTTCATAATCTATAATGTTAGTTCATTGTTATTTTTGGATTTGATTTGTGTTAAACAATTGTTGTTATCTATTAAATGAAGGCATGGTTCTCCATAAAGTTATTGTACGACAGGAAAAAAAAAACTATCAGACAGTTGAAATATTCCTCACCCCATGCCTCAAAACAAAATTTAACTCAAAATTGATATTTTTATTTAAAAGGCTCTAAACATTTGAGAGATTTCCAAATTTAGCAAAATGTAAGATATTACAATGGAAGGCGATAGGAGATATACTACATTTTTTTAAGTGTTCACAATAGAGATGGAACCCAACATACATCTAGCCATCTCAAGTAATGGAAAGTGAAATGGTGAAAGGGATAGGTTTGTGGGTTGATGATGCAAAAGCTAACTTTCCACCTCTAAAGATTCAAAACAATGCACTATGGGATCAATGGAAAAGGTGGGGAATTTCACAAAAGGAAAAAGAAACCCAATGGAAGTGGCACCATGGCGGTGCATAGAAAAAATACAATAGTCAGAAGGGAAAGGAATGAGCATGGATGACAACTAGGGGGTATGAAATAGAGGTAGGAAAATGACAAAATCCTACAGGTAACCTAGGATCGATTTGGAAATTGAATAAGCACGGTGCAGGGCAGAGGAATCAAATGGAAATGAAGGAAATAATTTTAGGGGTAGACATGAGATGGTAATGGATAGAAGGAATGGGTGGTTAGGACAAAAATGAGAAGCCTTTACAAACACACAATTTAACCTGAGGTAGGGGAAGACAAAAAAAGGTCCTTGCCAAATGTGAAAGGATACGATGATCCCAGGTGAATTAATGCCACCATTTGCTACTAGTTCCAACACATTCAGACTATTAAACCAATAGTAAATGAAGGGGAAAAGTATGAAATCAAATTGGAATGATTTGGGACACTAGGGGTCATGATGGGACAAAAATTGGAAGGATCAAGGAAAAACCCTAGATCAGTGGAATGGAAACAAAGAATCTAAAAAGATTAGCAAGGTGATGGCAATAAAATCCAAACTCCTGCAACCCTCAAAAAGTGTTTTGACATAACAGGATTTCTTCGCCAAATGGTGGGGGAGTGGCTGTCAAAAAGAGAAAATGTAGAGTTGGTGGGCCAAAAATTGGGGAACAAAGGTAAGTATCTATTTCCTGCCAAATGAATCTTTATTGGTAATTTGTCCTTTAGAACAAGTAAAATAAATCATAATGAAAGAAAAGACCATAATAATGGAGGGAATAGGATTTTATTTAAAAGAATGGGAATCAAATTTTGATCCCAGAAGCCATGTAATGGATAGAAGGCCAGTAAATGGGTCAATTTTTTTAACTTTCCATCAAAATATTGGAGTAGGGAGATCCTAAAGAGGATTGGGGAAGAGCTAGGAGCTTAAATATTGCTTTGGATGAATATCTACTTCATGGGAGTTAGAAAACACATGCAAGGATATGTGTGGAAGTAGATATAAATGGCACTAGATGGAATGAATTGGAAATCATTATGGAGGAAGGGAGATGGTTGTAGGAAGTAGATTGGGATCAAACATCGAGCCCAACTAGAAAACCTAGCTGTAATGAATTGGAAATCATTATGGAGGAAGAGAGATGGTTGCAAGAAGTAGATTGGGATTGGACACCAAGCCCTACTAGAAAACCAAGCTGCAAAAAGAAAATTTTGGAGGAATCATGGTATATGGTGGTAGGGCTATTTGAAAGAGGGTCTATTGGACTGGACATAAATGAATTAGTAGAGGAACATCTAAATGAAATAGAACCAGACCAAGTGGCAGAATTGATAGATGTGCTACTAAACCAAATGAAAAGAGATGAAGAGGTGTTGGGTAATGAGGATACCAAAATTCATCAGGGGAGAGATGAGAGTCACGAGGACCCACACACTCCAAAGACATGATAGATAAGGCATGAAGTGAATGAGTTAGAAACTATATTGGAGGTAGGTTGTGAATTGTTGGGTTTGACGGGTGTAGCGAATGGGGATATGGCCAGATAAGGTCATGAAGGTGACAATAACAATCAATTTGACATTGATTCAATAGAAGGGAGGATGCTAGATGAGGGGGGCTAGTGGAAGAAGGAATGGAGAATATGTGTGTAGGAATAAAGGAGAAGGAAAACTATGTAAACACACCAATAATATATGAGAAGTTGCAAGTAAAGCAGAAGAACATGGCAAGGAAGTCCTCAGACTGCAAAGGGAAAAAGAAAGGAAGACAAATGTAAAGAAAAAAGTGATTGATGGTGACACGAAGGGTCAAGTTAAGATCACAAGGTTGTTGAGATTGGGGGAGGTAATCTTCCTTCCCAGAGAGCAATGAGGATATTTTATTGGAATTTTAGGGTCTTAAACACCCCTAATAAAAATCATCAAGTAAGGCATTGCATGGAGACATCGTTGGCAAATATCTTCATGATCCAAGAATAAAAAATGAATAAGATAGATGTGGAATTGTTTAAAATAAAGTGCAAAGTTTGGAGTGTAGAGATAGTTGACTCAGAGGGGGCATCAGTGGGTTTGATCACAATGTGGAGACCTAAAGCTATTTATCTTGAGAAGGTGGAGGCACATAGAAACTAGTTGGCTTGCAAAGTAAGAAGCCTATCCTCAAACTTAGTATTTATTTTGATTAATGTCTATGGCCCAACTTGCTGCATTAGGAAAAGAGAGTTAAAGAGAGAATTAGGAAGCTTTTTTGCATTCAATACATCTGAAATTTTCAGCCTAGGGGGAGATTTCAATGCTATCTTAAATACAACCACAAAAAGAATGGGGGGTGAAAATGAGGTTTCAATCTCAAATAGATTTTGAGAGCTGTGTTGGGGAAAATAGCTTGTTGGAGGTTCGGATGGCCAATAGTAATTTCACATGGACAAATAGAAGATTGGGCTTCAGTAACATAGCATAAAAAATGGACAGGTTTTTTTTCAAAGGGGATTTGGGGTCTTTCCCCTTCACTTTAGAAGACAAAATAATCCCTCAATCGGAGTCGGACCATTATCCAATCAAATTAGAGATTTTAGGGGATAAACAACCAATACAACGCCCCTTTAAATTTGAAAAAATATGGTCGAAAGATCAAAAAAATTATGAGATGGTAGCAAAATGGTGGGAGGAGGTGAATTCAGAAAGAACAAAAATGTTTTGGGGTTGTCACAAAACTGAGTATACTCAAACAACAACTAAAAGTATGGAATAGAACTCACTTTCAAAATATTTTTGAAACAAAAGAAAAAGTGGAAGAGGATTCAAGGGAGTTAACAAAGAGGTTTTCAAGAAGGGGATGGATAGGGAAAATATCATAAAGGAGAAGGAATTGCTAAAAGAATAAGAGGAAGTGCAATCTAGAGAAGAAATATATTGGAGACAAAAGTCAAGAGAAACATGGATCACAAAGGGAGACTAAAACATCAAATACTTTCATAATGTAATGAAAGTCCGATGAGATTTTAACTGCATAACACAAATCAAAAGGGTAGACAAAGCGCTCATAGAAAACCCCAAAGAAATAACAAAGGATACATCAACAATTTGAAAAATAATCTAGAAGGCTCAAATGTAAATTCACAAAACCAATTGTTACAAGGTATTCCAAGGTTGGTGAACGAAGATTAAAATAAATTATTGATGGAAAAATTTATTGAAGAAGAAATTAGAATGACTGCTTTCCCATTGCATCTGGATGAAGTGACAAGCCTAGATGGTTTCCTAGCACGATTCTTTCAAAGGCATTGAGAAATAGTAGGAAAAGAGGTGGTGGCTATAATAGAAGACTTCAGGAAAATTGGAAAGGTGTTGAGAGAGGTAAATAACACCTTCATTGTGCTAATTCCAAAGAAAGAAAAGCTTACAACCTTGGATTAGTTCCGACCAATCAAACTATGTAACACAAATTATATAAGATAATGGTTTAAGGCAGCTACAAATCGACTGAAGTTAATACTTCCAATCTAATTTTAGAGAAGCAAATGGGTTTTATGTTGGATAGGTCAATTTTGGAGGGGGTAATAATAGCTCAAGAAGTGATACATTATATCCAAAAAATTAAAATGCAGAGTATCATAATCAAGTTGGCTATAAAAAAGGTGCATGACAAGGTGGATTCGAGATATTTTGTAAAGTATTGGAGGCATTTGGGTTTGATTCTCAATGGGTGAATTGGATTTTGAACTACATAAAAAGCCCTAGATTCTTAATTCATTTAAATGACACACTAGGTTACTTTGATTTTTCAAGAGGTATCAGACAAGGGGACCCTCTCTCCCCTTTCTTGTTCATAACGATGGCTAAAGAATTGGGCAGAGTGATCTTTGTTGTAGTTGTTAATGGATGATTAGTAGGGTGCAAATAACAAGCAATGTGTTGACAGTTACCCACCAACAATTTGTAGATGACACAATTCTTTTTGGGGTTGCAAAGAGATGTGAAGCGAAACAATTGAAAGAGATTTTGGACCTCTACATTGCAGCCTTGGGCTAGGAGGTAAGTGAGGTGAAATCATAAATTTTATTTTTTAACACCAAACCTAGAAAAGAACAAGAAATAATCATAGTTTTGAATCTTAAGAGGACAACTACCTAGCACTTATTTAGGTCTACCTTTAGCCAAGGGTTTAAGAAACAAAAAGATATGGGATCCATTGGAAAACAAAGTTAAGAATAATCTACAAACTCGGAAAGGGAAATGGCTTTCGTGGACAAGTAGGCTAATCATTTTAAAAGCGATTATATCAACAATACCAATATATTTGTTGTCGTGTCTTTCATTACCAAGGGGAACATATCATAGTCTAAACTAGAGCATAATGAAATTTTTCTGGCGAGGGACCACAAAACAAAGAAAGTATGCACTAATAGCTTGAGACAAAATCTATAGAACTAAAGAGGTGAGGGGAATTGGATTAAGAGACCTAATAAAACAAAATAAGGCATTAGGAGAAAAATTGATTTGGAGGATGTATATGAGCAATAAAGAGAAGTGGGCCATGATATTACAAAACAAATATATGAACAACAGTGATGTGCCCAAAGGTTCAAGAATATGGAACTTTATGAAGGAATGCCAACCCTTAATCTTGGACCACTTATCTTGGGATATTCATGAAGGAAAATCAGCCTTATTTTGGGAAGATTCATGGGGGATACCCTAGTCTGAGTAGTATTTTAAATATAGAGCATACAAAAATACACTCATACAATCCTAGGGAGCATATGTTAGAGATTACATGGAAGAAGACATCAAAGATGGAGTTCTCGGGTGGTATTGGAAGGATCTACATAATCAAAATCTAGACCTTTCAATGACATAAAACAACTTCAATCAATCCTCAAAGACAATGATTTCAATTAGGGGTGGCAAAGACAAACTAGTTTGGACAGGCTCAAACATAGGTCAGTATAACTCAAAAGATGAATATAAAGTTTTGGGGGAAAATGAGTCAAAATCTTCACTGCCATTGCATTTATGCTAGAGCAAACAATGTCTCCCAAAAGCAAGAGCCTTTATTTGGGCTGCTATGCAGAAAAAGATTTTAACAGCTGACAAATTTGTCAAAATGGGTTACCAAGGCCCCTCAATGTGCGTCCTATGCAAAGAAAATGAAGAAAATGCAAACCATCTACTATTAGAATGCCCCTTCTCGCAAGCATGTTGGAGATGGTTTTGCGTGAAACTTGGGTGGGGAAATGCGCTATCAAATGATATACTTACCTTATTTAAGTCAGGGGCTATATTGAAAAAGAATGCAATGTATGCCAACATGTGGCTGATTAGCCCCTCAATACTATCATGGGAAATCTGGAAGGAGCACAATAGGAGACTTTTCCAAGAAAAAGAAATGCATTTATCAAATTTTTTAAACAAACTAGAGGCAATTATTGTTGAGATAGTAAATAGCAGGGTGGAAAAATTAAATCCTTTGAAAGTGCCATTTGCAGAATGGGACTCCAAGATGAGACAATCATGTTTGGTCTCAAAATACCAGTGTTTGGAAACCCCCACAACAAAATTGGTATAAATTGAACTTTGATGGAACATCTCGGGGCAACCCAACCAACTCCAATGTCAGATGTATCATTCAAAATTGGGAAGGGAAAATTGTATGATAACTATCAAAATCCCTTTCGGAAGGGACAAACAATTTGGCAAAGTTCCATGCACTAATACTAGGCTTGCACTTCTACAAGGAGTTAAATATACGAAACATTGAGATTGAGGGTCATTCCACACTCGTAGTGAATGCACTTAGATCTGGGAGGGTACTAAACTCGAAATTCCAGGCACAACTAGAGAAGGCACTGGATATATTGAAATAATTTAATAGTTTTCTACTTCATCACACATACAAGGAGGCAAATGGTGAAGCAAATAGTTTGGCTAACGTTGGGGTTGATAGTATCAACTGGAAGTGCTCAAACAACACTATTGCAACGCCAACTAATACTCCCAATGACGATCATCAATTGCATTTAATTGCCAATGCAAGGAGCAAATACATTAAAGAGTAGAAGTATGGTGGAGATGAAGCTAATTAATTGCAAAGGAAGGCGATGCAAGAGAAACTTGGTTATTAATATGAGAATGCATTCAAACAAGGCAGTCACAGTTGGCAGAGCTTTGCATTCACTGAGCACATGGATTCGCCAATATTATTGACTATCTCAAGAAGGCAGATGGCCTTCTTGGGCATGATTATTGATTTAAGGTTGCAGTCCATTTTCTTGGTTGATGGCGGGTTGGAAATGGAAGCTGTTAAGTTGATATTAGGGCGTGAGTTTCTGGAGGCAAGGGAAAGATATATACCACGTTAATATTGATATCTCGACGTGGTTTGTGGCGTCTCTACTTGATTTACAGACCTCTTCTTAGCTTCTGGTTAGGAGGGAATATTTGGGAGGCATGGAGGATGTCATTGCCATGGCTTAGCTTGGTGAAGGAATCCCTCGACTGCGAGACCTCCATCTACTTTTCTCACCGAGCGCAGTAGTTAAACGACATCGTTTCCTATTGGACATCTCAGGTGCGGCCCTGTTACATTTTTTTAGCGTATTTGAAGCAGGGGAATCTATGTTAAAAATTAAAATATTGCCCTATCTTATAAAATTCAAATGTACTTTTTTAGTTTTTCGACATTATCTTAGATTGGCATATGCCAATAAACATTTTTTTACTATTTTTTATAATAAAAAATGGCTTCTTTATTGATCTAATTCTACTTTCAAATTTATAAGACATTCTATATAAATTAAAATCGACATAACCATTGTACCTCCATTACAATCTTGGTGTAAAATTGTCAAGTTGTTAACTAAACCAAAAAAACCACTAAAGCATTAAGCAAAATTCATAGAGAAAAATGACAACTTGAACACAAATCATTAGCCTAAAGTCAATATTATATTTCAAAATTGTATTGAAAAAATATTATTCTATACATAAGATATTGTAAATTAAACTAATGTATTTCTATGCATATATTAAAATTGTACTCTTACATATTAACTTATATATAATTTTCTTTCAGTGTAACCCTTACACCTCTTTGTGCAAGTCCTAGTTCTATAGAATTATTAAGTTTAAGATCATTTAGCCGTAGCATGAAAGTACCTTTTTCCACCTTATGATTTAGGGTTTTTTCAATTCTACAAATATTTATTATATAAAAAATTTCATCCATTTAAAAAAAAAATCCATGTGTAGGTATGGTCCATTACAATACATAAACAAGAGTTGCATTGTAGATGTAGTCCCTGCCAAGGACTGCAAGGTTAGAGTGGAATTTGGATAAGACAAAATTATTACCTTGCCAAGGGTTGCAAGGTTAGAGTAGAATTTGGATAAGACATAATTATTAAATGGAAAAAGACAATGTTGTTTTGTAGAAGCATTGTTGTACTTGGATGAAATTTTCCACTTGTGAGTTATACAATGTTATATTTCATACATGGAGAGCAATCTTGCTAAAAGGTCCTATTTCTAAATAGACACATAAGCATGGATTTGTTTAGACACCAAAAAGCTTCACAAACCAACCAAGGAATGTCCCTGCATTATTATAAGAATATTTACATTGCTACAATAGACAAAAGAAGAGTCAAATAAAATTTAAAGGAAATGAAATTATTTATTCACTATGAACTCAAAGGATCCCAAAACTATTTATTCTCATTGAAAGCGAAGTATTAACTTGATATTTAGAGAGCATGGGAAATGCATTTGGATTTTGAAAGAAGAGAAAAAAATATAAAACAAAGCATGCTTGTGCATCATAAAGTTACACCTCAAGCCATCTAAAAATGGATTTACACCTTATACATTTGGAAATTTGAATGAATTTATTAAGCACCATATTAAAATACAAGGAACTTAGAATCTTATCCACACAATATAAGTTACAAAGAAAACTAATCACATTTGGAAATAATTCAAGAAAGAATTTGTACATTTCTTTGTTTAATTTTGTGCATAAGTTATTATGAAGCCTATGGTGACTGGAAGTGGCCTTTACAACTATTACATTTTACAAAAGTCAGCTTTCAACTATGCTTTGATGGATGTCTACACACTCTTCCAAAACTCTAATTTGAGTCCTTGCATGTGAGTTGTTTTGTTCTTTACACGTTTAGAAATTTCAGCCACTTTAGTTAATGCAATAGGATACTACAAGGAACTTTAAATCTCATCCACACAAAATAATCTTTAAACAAATTTAATCACATTTTAAAATAA
Organism: Sequoiadendron giganteum; assembly: GCA_007115665.2. Classification (NCBI taxonomy): domain Eukaryota; kingdom Viridiplantae; phylum Streptophyta; class Pinopsida; order Cupressales; family Cupressaceae; genus Sequoiadendron; species Sequoiadendron giganteum. The sequence goes on along the minus strand of CM021102.1, from coordinate 409,227,912 downwards.
TTCAAGATAAAATTAGTGTATAAATTCTTATGAAGTTGTGGCAATTGAAAGTTCCACTTGGAACTACTACACTTTACAAAAATCAACTTTCTATTATGCTTTGATGGACGTCCATACTCTTCCAAGGCTCCAATATGAGAAAAGATAGGGAAAATGTTGGCAAAGGTTGAGGAGTAAGGATTTAAACTTGTTAGTTGTATTTGCTTAAAATTTTCCCAAGACTTTTTAGCAAACCCATGTTGAGCATACTTTCAATCATGGCAATCCATGAGAATTATTTTCTTTGATGAATTTTGTCAAACTATGCACATGCTTGTTTATACTTCTACATTTTCCATGCATACCTACTATGACATGCCCCAACTACATCATAAAAAATCCCCCTTTTATTTTTTTTTGATTGATGTTTATGCCTTGTCCCAAAGCTCACATTTTCACACAAGTTGAGGATGTTGGCAAAGGTTGCAAAGTTTGGTTTTACACTTCTCAATTACATTTGCTTGAAATTTTCTAAAGCCTTTTCAAAAAATTCATTTTGTTTGTATTTTGCAATCATTGCATTCCATGAGACCTCATTTCATGAGACAAATTTCCAAACATGAAAGGTGCAAAACAACTCACAGATTTTGTGCATGTTTATGCATTTTGCATACATGTCTACTAAGAAATTATCATAATCCTTTATAAACGTATCAACATTATTCACAAAATCTTCAACCTTCTTTATTAGTTTTACAATAACATTGAATTTTCTCCCCTTCCAAGATTCTACCCAATCTTTGATCTCCTCTATACGAGTCTTAAAGTAGGAACCTTGTGTTAGAGTTGCAAATTTTGTGTGGTTGACCTTTCTCCCACACAAATTGATGTCATGCAACCACTTTTCAAGAATTTTGTAGTGTTAATTTTCCTTTTTCATTAAAGTTTATGTGGGAAAAATTAAATGGTAGCCTAAAATCACTCGTGTTGCAAGTGGAAATAATTAGGTAATTTGTTCATTTTGACTAGTTGGATGAATTCATCCCAGAAGTGTGAGATCTTGAGTCTGCCTATGTTTTCCCTAAAATATTTAGTTGTTTTTGGGCTTTTGAAAGATTCATAGTAGCCAATCCCCTTACCTTCACAATTGATTTTGTACCACTCAATTTCAACCTTGGTGCCTTATATTTTGTTGATTGTATGAACACTTCAACATTGTTTTGGCTTGGAGGGAACCCAATCCTTCTTATTTCCATCATTAGAGCATACTTTGTACTAACATACTAACGGTTATAGGAGATTTTATCTCTCCTAAATTTTTGGTTAACATAATGCGGTGCTGCCACAATAGTGGTTTACACTTTCCAGGAGATCCTGATTTTTGCTGAAATCACATATTTTTAGAAAATATAATGATTTAAGCCTTGAAATTTTCCATTTAAAGGATACCAATTGAAGAGGATTTGATCAAACAACCTTAGACCAAGCCCCTTGGATAGAACCCCTCTACTTTTAAACCATACCTATAATGGAGTCTCCTTTACACCTATCAAAATGCTGATAAAAAACCACTTTTGATTTACATTTTGGGGGATCAAATGAGTTCATTTAAAAATAAAAAATTGTAAGTATGTAGTCCTTATTATAAGCTCCCAAAAAAGTATAATTTTAATTAAATTAAATTTGATTATTAAATTTATTTTTTATTTCTTGTGAATGTAGGTTTTTCATCGAAAATCAAGCTCTTTGTTTTGCACATGTGGAAAAATAGTAGATTATCAAAATAAAATTTTGAAAAATATGTTTAGGCTGGGTATTGATGTCCTTGATCCATTAAAAAAATAAAATTGAATTTTGATACATATAGAAAAAGTTATGTTGTATACAGTCTTCATATGTCTAAATTGTAATTGGTTTGACTTCAAAACTTGATTAAAGTAAAAATATCTAATAAAACACTATGAAACCAAATGAATTGGTTAGATATCATAGTCACAAATCTGAATTCAAAAAAATTAAAATTTTATCCTTCATACAAAAAAAAATTATGATGTATACGGTGAGCATCACTCCTTAAAAATGTTGTTTACTGATAAAAACTAGTTTTTGAAGGAGATAAAAAAAAAGTGCAATCTGATTCCAAAATTTTTGAAAAAAATATATTTAGAATCTATAGAAAAAACTTCACGAATCACTAGTCTGCATCATCTTCAATTTCCTCATGTTTTAGCCACTATTGGAGCTCAAAAGTGAAGATTTAGTTAAAAAAAATCAATTAAGTGTCCAATTTGCCCAAAAATTGTAAACCAGATTTGTGGGATCACCCGATGTAAGATTTTAGGTAGCATATCCATACTTTCTACTTGGTCCAACCATTCACTAGAGATCTACAATCTCCCATAGCAATATCTATATTTTCTCTTTAGATAGAACATGCTAAGAAAATAATGTAGGTTTGCAATAATTGAAGATATGTATCTATTAATCTTTAGGGGGTTGTGTGTAGTAAGAAAAATGTACAATGTCTCCTTCAATTAACCCTCTCTCTATATCATTGTGAAATTTATATGTTTAAAAGAACCAATTCTTTAGAGAGTATATCTATAATTATGAGCCACTCACATAAAAAATTTATATAGATTGATTTAATTTCTAGTTTTTATGTCATGTTATTGATAAAAATAATTCTATTTACAAAAAATTCAAATAATACCCAAAAAAAAAAAAAAAGTAATTATTATTAATTTAAATACAAACTTTAGAAAACATTAAAAAATCAAAAAGTAGTAGGGCACTATGCTCTACCAAAGCTCCCCCAATGTCATTATTTTAGCACTATTTTTTTAATTATTAATTATCATGGAATTGGTAAGAGATGTGGATCTAATATATTTTGTTGTGAATGTGTATGTGTAGGAAATTGTATTCCTAAGTAGACATTGGACTTAAAATTAGATGGTTATGATTGGGAAGTGGGTTTTGCATATATATATGCCGGATTTTTCCTATAGATGTTATGGTTTCATTGAATGTGACCACTTGTATTTTTACAATTTTTAGGATGGGGTCAATGAATAGCTCTCTAAATGATTTATATTTGGTTTCTTCTTGTCAAAGGCAATGAAAATTACAAATGTTGATCATTTCCTTATAAGAAATTTAGTACCTCTTTGGAGGGCTGGAAGATAGAAATAGTATTGCAAGTGGTTGCTAATGCTACTAATATTAAAATTATTTTGGAAAAAGGTATATAAGCCTATACATTATATTATAATAAAGATATTATATGTATACAAAAATACCATATAAGGAAAAAGATTCAGATTTGTAAGCTAGATTAAACAATATAGAATCATTTTTATCTTTCTATTAGCCCAAAAAATACATCCCAATTTTGATTTTTCACTCCTATACAAGATAATTACAACCTACAACTTCATACTTGTGTTATTTCAACCCTACCACTCTAAGAATTTCATGAAACATTGGTAGTAAAAAATAAAAACTTGCATGATGCTACTAATATTTTTGAAGTTGATAGTTTTAATGATATTTGTATACACCTAAAAATGGTCTGGAGAATTCCGATTAATTAAATACAAATTATTTGATTAATTATTCTAATTTCCTCTACTATCGAATAAATAGAAATATTTATTTATATAGTTCACATTCAAATTCATCTTAATTAAATAAACAAAATTAAATACTTTGTTTGATTTAATTATCAAATCCTTATTTTATTCTAGCACATCAATCTTAAATTAATTAAATAAAGATTAAAACACTTTATTTATTAATTGCCATATTCTTCTGTTTAATTTAATAAACAACTTCTATAGTTCGTTTTATTAAATTATTTATCCCTCTTTTGCTAATTTAAATAAATCAAAATATTTGAATAAAGGCATAAAGAATATTCCATCTATATTTCCTTAAAAATGAATTAGATATCCTATATCTAAATTATGTCTAAAATATGTCACAATTAATGCTTTGAAACTTCATAGGAAGTTTTGGAGACAAATTGGAGACAAATTCCAAATTCTTCTCTCAATCCTCCTCCATCAATCTTTCCTCTTCTCTTGCATGGTGTTTTCATGGGTAGAGACAATCTCCAGATTTCTCTCAATCTCCTCCATCTTTCACCATTCAATCCTCTAGATTGAATCCAAGCCTCTCTTTACCATCCCTATGCATTTCTACAGCTAGGAAAATCTATAAATAAAGCCTCATTGAACCAAGAAAAGGATCTAGATAATCTAACTTATGCACTCTTACTCTGCAAGAATTCAAGCATTCAGGCATTCAAACATTCAAGCATCCAAGCATCAAGCATCCAGCATCCAACAATCAAGTTTTCATATCATGGCTACCTCCTGTAGCTGCATTTATCTATTTCCATGTCAATTCATGCTAGTTTAGTTTCTTTATCATCTAGTATTATCATATTAAGTTTCATATCATTGTATTAGCATCCTTCTCGTTCTTCAAATAGTCATTTTAACAATCATAGTGCTCACACAATCTGAGAACCACACTGATTTAATAAATCTTTGGAGATAGAGAACAATATGATGCTTTCAGTAGATTATTGCTTTGAATTGATTCATTTGGCTTTGTCTTTGATATAATGTCATATTAAGAAGTGTTTTATTGCTTTACACCTTATTCACACTTACAATTTGGCGCCCACCGTGGGGCATAACCCCATATTTTAACAAATTTTCTAAAAAGTGTTGCGCAGATTCTCGGTGAGTTCCATTTTAGCGCTTCTGTCAAAAACTATAGCGCTTCCATGGAAAACTATGGTGCTTTCGTGCTCTGTTTCGGAACTTTCGTAAAATTTTAGTGCTTCCGTAAAAACTATAGCACTTTCATGCAAAACTATGGTGCTTTTGTGCTCTGTTTCAGCACTTTCATAAAATTTTAGCGCTTTTGTGACTTATTTTAGCGCATCTGTGTTTTAGCGCGTCTGTGACTTCTTTTAGTGCATACATGTTTTAGCGCTTTGACAATCAATCGTAAATGGTCATATATTGGTCATATGGAGGTCATTTTCAAAACTTTTTTTTTTGAAATGGGGTATAATTTCATAAGCTATGCAATGGTATAGGTATTTCTCAATTTTTGTAGAGTTAAAATTTTCAGTTTTACATTTAAAGTCAAATCACATTGTAACTTGGTCTAAGTGTTAGGGTTTTTATGCTTAATCATTCATCTAACCTTTATATCTTCTTATTTCTTAATCTCATCTAACATTTTGAGCATTTATTGCAGGTTTTAAGAGGAATATGGAGTATTAAATTTTAAAAAAATGAAAAAAAAGAGTCATTTGATAGCCATTGTAATAGTGTTTTCAAACACTCATGGGAAAATAACCCATCATATGTTATTTTTAATTCATTCTTTAGGAACAACTAGCATTGCTTTGGGCTTAAAATTAACCATCTACACAAGCTTTGTCAAAATTTGGTTAGAAAGAACCAATCCTAGGGTAGTCACTTGGATTAAAATTTATCAATCCTAAGGTAGTCACTTGGTTTAAAATTTATCAATCCTAGGGTAGTCACCACACTTTTTACAGTATCAGTTAAAAAGAACAAACATGATTTTTGTGAAGCAACATATTCACATAGATTAGAAAATTGTCCTTTTGGGCTTATATGTTGTGCTTGTGGTGATTAGGCTTATGCTCTCCCCTTAACTGGGTGATCAAAGTGCTAGATTCATCTTGACTTCATGCTCTTTATGCTTTGTTAAATCCTTTAGAAGGCATGCCATAGTGGGAAAAAGTACTCACCCTATGGGAACGACCTAAGTGGGACCGCCTAAAGCCAAGGATTCCAACCCACTATAACAAAAATGCAAGTTGTTGATGAAATTCCAACTTGATGATAGTGAGCAAGATAACCATCCCCAAAATATGTGTTTTAAAGATTGGGAGGTTTCCTGAGGGAGTTTATCAATTACCACACCTCACGGAAGCCCTATCTATGAACCATAGAGTAGAATCCTGCCGAGTCAGTATCCAAACGTTGTCATACTCATGGTGCAAGGGGAGGGAAGAATCTGCTCCCAAGACACTCACCATATAATTGCCAAGGACCGTTTGCTCAGAGGACGAGAAATCCAACTCTGAGTACGCGCCTGGAAATGACAAAAACACGGGCGCCCTCTAGGGGGTGACATGGTTGTGTGCGTCAACGCAATTTCAAGATGTGGGTTGTTGAGTTTAATGATGACCCTTTTGACCTTAAGAGTGAGTCTGCTTGAAGTGTATTATTTATCAAAAACCAATAGAAATCAAGAAGGATCATGTTTAATTCATAAACAAACACTTGTTGTTTAGACTCTACGTCTTAAAGAAACAACTATTTTACAAATGCTTGTTGTGTTTTCAAAACATTTAATTTAGATAAGATCATCCTAAAAAACACAAAGAAAAAAAAAAGTTATGGGAAACCCTTGTCAAATAGTTAACATCAAAAATTGGACTTTTATCAAAACGTAAACTTTCCTAAATCAAAACAAAGTCTTAAACTTGCATAAATTAGACTTTACAATTGAATTTGTTCAAATCAAACCAAGATCTACCATCCAAAAATGTCTCAATCAAACACATTTGATTAGTAAGTTAAGTTTCAGGATCAGTCATCCTAAATCAAATAAACTAAACCGAATAATCAAACTTGTCAACTTAGTCTAATCAATAGAATCTATCATTCTATTTGACTTAAGTTAATATCCTTGACACTATACCAAACTAAGATCAAAATTTTATTGAAAACAATAAACGTTCGTATGTCCATTTTAACAAGGTTACGAAGACTAAAAATCCAAAGAACAAGAAATTCAAACTCAAAACACCATGGCCAAAATAGATGAGGATCAACTGAATGCTCTAGCTCATCAAATGAAAAACCTTCAACAACAAATTTGGGATGTGCAAAGGGAAAGAACCACAGAGAGATATTTGTTGCCAAACATTTGTGCTTATTCCTCTAACAAAAATCTTGAAATGACACCCTCTCCACCAACAACTACATCATCAAAGTTTGATGTCTTTGAATTTTTACAAAAAATCCATAATCCCAAATCTAAGTCCTCAAACACAAATGATATTGAGCAATCCTATCATGGCATGCATTTATCTCCATCCACAATAAGCAAAATAAACCTCAAGATTCTTTCACTCGAATTGAAAATTCCATCCAATCATCCTCTTCTATCATATCTTCAACATCCAATTATTCATGTCAATCTCTCAATCCAAAGCATGCTAGCATAGACTCCCCTACACATCAAGATAAAAATATTCTTTCCACTCCATCCAATGATATCAAAATTCCACAAACTCTTCCAATATTTGATCAAGATCCCATTTCTCAAGAATCTTATGTCGATCCCCTCCTTTCACTTTTCATCCAAAATAATTCCCTTCCATCTCAAGAGACAAGTATCCTTTTGGGTTCTTCTTCCATATCATCTCATCAATCCATACCATCTCATGATTCTATTACATCACAAGAGCATGATAGTTCTTCCATCCTATCTAATGATGTCTTACCAACTGATGATGAAGACATGCTTTCTACACAATCTCATGATCCCCTTCCTCGTCAAGGTCAAGATATGCTTCCATTCAAGGATACGATTTCATCCCATGAAGATGTTTATCCTTCTCATGATCAATATATGCCTTTCATACCACTTCATAATTCCTTTCCAAGTCAAGATCAAAACACCCCATCATCCCCATGTCAAGAACCTATCACACCTATTCAAGCTATCCATGAACCCCACACCTATAAATTGGGATCATCCACCTTTATCCATTATGGTTTACTTCCAACACCTATCCTCTCATCCATGTCATATCCTCCCCAAAATGGACTTGCATCTTGTTTCACAAACAATACATATCCCATTGGTAAACAAATGTTTCAAAGTATGAATTACAAAGGAAAAGGATTAGGCCTTCATGAACAAGTATCCTAGAACCCCTTTCTATTCAAAGAAACCCATATCACCATGGCCTTGGTTATACACCTAAGTGTCCTAGTTCATCAAACCTACCATCTATCTTAGGTCCTCATCCTAATCCACCAAACATACCATCTATCCTAGGTCTTCATCCTAGTCCATCAAACCTTCCCTCTATCCTAGGTCCATATCCTATTTCTCAAGAACAACAAAGGCACACATCCTTGATGCCCTTTCAAAATTCTACCCACATTAACTCCTCCATAATACCTCCATATCATTCATCTCAATCCACCCCTCCCATTTCTCTTGGAATAAATTTGGGTGCCAAATATCAAAAGCTTCTATATCAAAATCCACATGTATCAAAGGATCAACATGTCTCCTCAAAAAGACATGCAAAATAAAAGAAAAATCGATCCAAAATCAAAAGAAATTTTCAAAAGGCCACAAAGGTCCATAAATCAGAAATAAAAATGTGAAAGGCCGCAAAGACCCACAAAGAAAAAATCAAAATCAAAATTCATGTGGATTCCTAAAAGTCTCATAGAAGCAATAAAATCTAAATTGGCATCCAAATTTGCTAATCCAAAAGCTTCCTCCAATTTTCCATCTAATAACCTATCACCTTCCAAATCCATTTTTCCTCCATCACTCTGCCACCCATCAAGGTGTGTGCCAATGTTGATCTTTCCATCCTTTCCATCTATCCATCAACATTTCTTCCAACCTCCTATCCATTATCCAACATTCATCCCCCATCATTCTCCTTTAATCCAAACCTTTGCATAAGTCCTTAGATTCTTCCATCATATCATTAATCTGCCAACATTTAGGAATCTAATTCCCATTGGCATGGTTTATTAGAGGGATATTTTGTTGTGAAACTTGATTCTTAAGCCTATCATCCATATCCTATCTTCCATATTCCTCTTGCACTCTACACTTAGGGACAAGTTTCGTTCATCTTATCATTCATGTTCATTATCCTTTCTATGCTCATTCCTTACATATCCACCTTTGATCTTGACAAGGTTAAGGATCTTCTTGAACATCATATATCTTATCCTATACGCTTTATCCATATCTTCCACACCATATCTTTCATCTTATCCATATTCCATCATTCTTACTAAATACATCCTTTCTTCCTTTCCTTGGTCTTGATGAGGAATAGGGGAAAAATACTTGGGCCTTGTGTCTGTATCTTATCTAGTTACTCTTGATCATCTCCATTCATCATTTTTATCCTTGCTTTCTTCCATTCCATATCTCCTAGCTTATCAAAATCCATGTCACCATGTCCCTTTGGAACCTTGAATCTTATCATACAAATCATATTTAAGCCTAGCTACAAAACATTATCCAATCCTCATATCTTTTGTCAATCAATCATCAACAATCATCAATATTATCATCATCATGTCTTATGGAATCAATCATTCCTGGCATCTTAATCAATCATACCATTGTCATCTTTCAACAAGAGATATGTTGCTTGTGTGACATGTTTTGTAGTGAAACTTTCATTTTGATCTATCAATTATCCATGGTTGCATTACTCCTATTTTCGGGCATCTTGTTCCTTCAATCATCCATATCATCTCATTTCATCTTAAAATATCCTCAAAAATACAAAAAAATCATAAAATTTGAAAAAGGTGCAATAAAATTTCAAGTACATATCATTGCAATATGGTCATATCTCACCCTAGCTTGGAGAAAAAATCCTGAAATCACTGGGGGAAATAAAACAATGAGCTTAGCCAAAACTCAACAAAAACAATGATCAAAACGTAGCATCAAACACCATCGGAAATGCATCAAACATCCATATCATATCAAAATCCAAAAACATGTCAAAAATTAGTCAAAAATCCAAAAACATGTCAAAATTTCAGTCAAAAATCACAAAAACATCACAAAATCAGGATGGATGATCTAATCTGAATAATGATTGAAATACTTTAAGCAAAGGTTGAACATGTTTCATTTTGATCATTGTTATCATTTCTTTGGAGCAACTCGATGATGTATTGAACTAGAGAAGCAAGGAAGGAGAATGTTATTTTATTTGTCTGTTGTCTATGAATTAATCAAAATTACTGTGTGAATTGTCGCGGGAAGTGCTCTACAAAGTATCATGGATGAAATTCCAATTCACTTAGGAAAATGATTGATTCTTGTATGTTTATGCAAGAAATGCTCAGGTCATCTCGGTTTAATTATACCTTGATGCTTGTGTTCACTTGCAATATCAAAAATCATGAAAGTAGTACTCAGGTCATCATTGGTCTAACATATACCATTGACGCTTGTACTCGCTTTCAACATTTTTAAAGCTCTATGATGATACAAAGCACAAAAGTATAGTTAAAATGACAATAGTTTACATATAGTTGCATGATAAAATTAGACTGCATTAATGTTAGTTTTGCATCTACATTATAGATTTTTCACATCGATTAATGATATTTATATCAGCCTACGCTAGATGCGGAATCATGTCCCACATCTTTGGGATAACTCTAAATTCCTCCTATAATTAATCAAAAATCAATCAGCCTATCAATCTAATCAGCTCTGGTGAGACTTTGATCAAATCTCATGAGTGACTATCATTGAACCTCACCTATCATGAGGTCAATCAATCAATCTATTATTGATCCTCGCCTATCATGAGGTCAATCATCAATCTATCATTGATCCTCGCCTATCATGAGTTCAATTATCAATCTATCATTGATCCTCGCCTATCATGAGGTCAATCATCAATCTATCATTGATCCTCACCTATCATGAGGTCAATCAATCAATCAATCATTAAATCTCACCTATCATAAGATCAATAAATCTTCTAATCTATCAGGATCAATAATCAATATCGAATCAAAAGCTGACACGATCGAAAATCATCAAACATAAGGAAGCTTAGTAAAAATTCATCCAAGGGGAAAACTTTCTTCATCATTATCAGGAGATAAATTATTTCACTAATGAATCTTCATCAAATCATTGAAAAATCATATAAAAAAAAAATCTTAAAAAAAATTTAAAAAAATCATCAAATCATTAATTTATCTCCCGAGGGGGCATATTATCAGCAATCATCTGAAAATCAAAATCTGGGGCATGTCTAGGGCACATAGAATTATTTTTTTCATTGATCCTAGCAGTAGCAGCAAAAATTTTCTTTGAAGCAATGTGTAAACACATCACTTCGAAGAGGGGCAAAATGTATACACCTAAAAATGGTTTGGAGAATTCCGATTAATTAAATACAAATTATTTGATTAATTATTCTAATTTCCTCTACTATCGAATAAATAGAAATATTTATTTATATAGTTCACATTCAAATTCATCTTAATTAAATAAACAAAATTAAATACTTTGTTTGATTTAATTATCAAATCCCTATTTTACTCTATCACATCAATCTTAAATTAATTAAATAAAGATTAAAACACTTTATTTAGCCATATTCTTCTGTTTAATTTAATAAACAACTTCTATAGTTCATTTTATTAAATTATTTATCCCTCTTTTGCTAATTTAAATAAATCAAAATATTTGAATAAAGGCATAAAGAATATTCCATCTATATTTCCTCAAAAATGAATTAGATATCCTATGTCTAAATTATATCTAAAATATGTCACAATTAATGCTTTGAAACTTCACAGGAAGTTTTGGAGACAAATTCCAAATTCTTCTCTCAATCCTCCTCCATCAATCTTTCCTCTTCTCTTGCATGGTGTTTTCATAGGTAGAGACAATCTCCAAATTTCTCTCAATCTCCTCCATCTTTCACCGTACAATCCTCCAGATTGAATCCAAGCCTCTCTTTACCATCTCTGTGCATTTCTACAGCTAGGAAAATCTATAAATAAAGCCTCATTGAACCAAGAAAAGGATCCAGATAATCTAACTTATGCACTCTTACTCTGTAGGAATTCAAGCATTCAGGCATTCAAGCATTCAAGCATCCAAGCATCCAAGCATCAAGCATCCAGCATCCAACAATCAAGTTTTCATATCATGGCTGCCTCCTGTAGCTACATTTATCTGTTTCCATGTCAATTCATGCTAGTTTAGTTTCTTTATCATCTAGTATTATCATATTAAGTTTCATATCATTGTATTAGCATCCTTCTCATTCTTCAGATAGTCATTTTAAAAATCATAGTGCTCACATGATCTGAGAGCCACAATGATTTAATAAATCTTTGGAGATAGAGAACAATATGATGCTTTCAATAGATTATTGCTTTGAATTGATTCATTTGGCTTTGTCTTTGATATAATGTCGTATTAAGAAGTGTTTTATTGTTTTACACCTTATTCACACTTACAATATCAATTGAAGTTGTGTAATACCCCTCTGTTTTGCATTTTGGTTGAACAGTGTTTTGTTCTCTTTTGTTGTACTTCCTGTTTGTACCTTGACTTTGGTACTCGACTGTTATTTGATCGCTATTTGTAAAGCGACGTTAATGTAATCTTTTGATGTGATGGTATTTTAATATGATGTTATCTTATGCCATGTTTTGGATTAACATAAAAGGGATATTCAAATTAATGATGTTAGGCTTTGGATTATATTAATATGTTAGATTTTTCAGTAGTACTACTATATTGGTGAAGAGGACGGTACCCCATCACTCTTGCGAGCGCCCTGCGATTCCAAGATTTCCTCTTCACGGTGTGTATTTTATGTTGTTCATATTATATGTTGTTGTTACTTGATTTGCAGGTTGATAGGTACAGGACATCGACTCCACCTGGTTTCACAGGTTGGAGCGTGTTCAATACCCAACGGTATTCAATTGGGAGATAGTAGCTAGGTTTTTGTGCCAAGTCGTCACCCTAGTCCTTGTATGTCATCAGTTGTTTGTCAGGTTGTGTTGCTTTGGATTTTGTGCCCTCTTCGTTATTTAAAGTTATTAAGTTAATTTAATTTAATTAATAAAATAATTTAATCTTGGATTAGATTTATTTTATTGAATTAATTAAATTAATTAATTTGAGTTAAGCAAATTCATTTTGGAAATTATTGCATATTTGTTGAAATTGAAAAATAAGAAAAATGAGTTAAAAGTCAAATTGAAGTTTGAATTCAAAAAATTAAAGAAATTAGATATTTATCTTATTTTCTGTTTTGAAGAATTTATGAGGGTGGTTGAAGGATTTTAGGGTAAAATCCTTATGTTTGAATTTTGGCTTCTCAATTTTGGGATCTAAAAAGTTTGGAAAAAGTTTTGAATTTGTGAGAGAAAGAATTTTTTTAAGTTTGTGGGTTTTGGATTGAAGTTGTGAAAAAATTGTGGACTGGATTGGTGAAGCGAGTTGGAAGCTGAGCATCATTTTGGATCTTCTCAACTCAAAAGAAAGCAAGTCCATTCCTTGTAAATTTGTTTGTTTTGAACAAAATGTGTATTCATTTATATTTTGATGATGAAAATCATGTAGAAAAATTTAAAAGCCTGATCTATGTTGAAAACCTCATGTGGATCTATTTGGACAAATCAAACTTTTGTTTTCCTTATTTGGTTTTCTCAAAAGAATAAAAATAATATATAAAAAAAATGGTTCTTGGCTGTATATAGGTATTTAAATTTGTATTTCCTCAACTTTTTCTTATGAGGATGTTTAGATTCTAATTTATATATATATATATATATATATATATTTATAGTTGTTTAAAAATTTCATCTTGTGGGGAGGTGCTGTCAAAAATTTCAAAAGAGCCCTGTGTGAGGGCGCGGATTTCTAAAAATCCGTAGGATTTTGTTAATTTTTTTTAAAAAGAAAAACATAAAAATTTGAGTGGGGAGGTTGCTAGGGGCTTAACCCCCACCGCACCCCCATGGGAGGCGGGTGGAGGGAGCCACGCCCAAAGCGGCCTCCCCTCTCCCCTCTATTTCTTTTTACCCCCCGTGCGGTCGACGCAGGCACAGGCCGCCACTGCCGCCGATGGTCAGCTGTGCTAGGCACAGTCCTGCCACCCATGAGGGTGGACGGTTGTGCATAGCACAACACTGCCGCCGCTGGGGGTAGACTGTGCAGCCTACCGCCGCCTCCTTCACCGTTTGCACAATGGGTGGCTCCCATGCGCGCCGCCGCCTAGTTAAAATCCGTCGGCCCTAAAGCGCGTGGCCCAAGACTTTTGGGAGGAGCAAAATAAAAATAATAAAAGGGATAAAATAAATAATAATATGTATTTTATTATTATAATATATATAATATGGTTATTATTATATTATAATATTAATATATTAATATTTATTTCAATAGTATATATAATATTATTTTGATATTTTATAATATTAATTCTTTAATATGTGTTATAATTAATTATAATATGTATTAAATATTTAATATTATATTATATAATATTATAATATTACTTATATCTATATTAAAATAATTAAATACAGATATTTATGTAATTTAGACTTATGCAAACTATGCAAGTGTTTATTTGCATTTTAAAAAGATGATTTATTGAAAGCATGTTTTAAATTTAATTGAGGAAATGAAAATTAATTAACTTGGATTACATCAGTGTTTTATTTTAAAACATTATTTTAAAGGAAAATAGTTTGACCTCATAATAATACATTGTTTAGTCAAGTTAAACATTTGATTTAAAATGGCTATAGTGAAATAAGGAAACTATATTTATTTCAAATCAACGTATCTTGAATTATGGAAATAAATGGTTATTTTATTATTATTTAAATGCTAGTGAGGAATTAAGTATTAAGTTTTAATTTCTCCCTTGTTTGGAAAAGATGTACTTTAATTCAGTGTATTTAATGCAATAAATTAGTGAATGATTATGTGGAAAATGGATTTAGAATATCCAAAGGTGGTTTATTTCATATGCCTTCACTGAATATTCCTTTTGTGTGCTTGTTTTGGATTTTGTGATGTGTGCCTCCTTGTCAGGAGCAATCAGGAGCAGTTTTGTTATTGTTGTTACCTCCAGTGTTTGGAGATGGTTTTATCTTTGTTGCTCCTGAGAAAGGAGTGGATTTTGTAATGTGTGCCTCCTTGTCGGGAGCGGTTCTATTATTGTGGTTACCTCCAGTGTTGGAGTGCATTTCAGTTGTGTCGCCTCCTGAGAAAGGAGAGGTCGTGATGTCTTGTTTGTTGCACCTTGGTTCCATTGTTGTTTGGATGGTGTGTGTGTGTTGTCTAGTAGAAGAGTGGCTTCCATTTGGGGCCAAATCTCGGAAGAGGTAAGATTGGGTAACCTTCAGAAGTGGTATAATTAAATGATAACTAAATCAATATACTTAGAGTTTGGGTAGTACTTCACACTAAAAAGATAATTATTCCTCACTCATAGATCCAAGTGCTCGGTTAGGCTTGGGATGGGTGGGAAGGCCGGTAATGGCAAGGTCATCTATCTTGTCTGTACGAAAGGTATTTGATTCTGCATTAGTAAGTGTGAAGGTCGGGGATCGGTTTGTGGCCACCATCATGACTACCCATCATGGGTAACTCATGACGAGTTGCGTGATGGCACTCTGTCTAGGATAACAGTTGGGTTTTGAGTTCGTATTAGTATGTATGAGGGCCGAGGATCGGTTGAGGCCACCATCTTGATGATCCGCAGTGGGAAACTCATGATGTGCTGTGTAATGGCACTTTGTGTGACCATAGTTGGTCCTTGTTTATTGTGGGTATGGTTTCCGTAACATACTTGATGTGCCCATGGTTGGTGTTCGATTATTTTGTGTATGGTTCCCTTAACATACTTGATCTGCTTTATTTCTGGAAGCAATGTGACCATGTAGTGTTGTACTTATGTTATACTGGTGTTGTACTTGCATGGTATTTGAGTTGCACTTGTGTTGTACTTGCATGTATTTGAGTTGTACCTTGGAATGTACTTGTGAGGTTCATGTGTTTGGTGGTTTCAGTTTGGTTCAGTTTTGTTAGCCTGTGTCTAGAGGTAGATGGTCTTGACTAGGATTCCTGGTTACTATCTCCTAGCAAGGGGGGTGGGCCTTTGGGTTCCACTTGGTTGGGTGGCATGCACCTAAATCTGTTGGGTCCTTTCTTCATGTTCGTGTGAACGAGACTTCCTATTGGAGAGCTCGTTGGTTTCAGTATTAGTCCTTATTGTATTTCATTTCAATTGATCTTGTATTATTTTACCCCTCAGTTGTGATCGAGGTGGAAGTATAATTGTAATCTCATTATGTTATTGGACCTACCTCATTCAGGGAATGAGTGTTGTAATCTTATTGTAATGAATGGATTAATGCAATGGAAAGTTATCTTTATGCTTTGATGTAATTCATCTTATTGGATGTATGTGCTTTAATTATTGGTTAATTAATTGACATGGTTTAAATCATGTTTTTTGTTGAGGTTCTATATAACCTCTGTCTCGTAACCTTAGAGGTTATTGGCATTAGTTAGTGAACTTGCTTTTTAATTATACTTTTAAAAAAAAAATTATTCTATTTAAATAGTTGTATGCAACTTCCTCTAGGGTTGCGTGGCGGGGCGTTACAAGTTGGTTTTCTTATTTTTTGTTTTAGTTTGTTTAAATTGTGACTTGTTGGTTTTTGTTCTCTTTTACCTACTTAGTTTGGGATTGGGTAGTGGCTCTATGTTGTAGTTACTCTCCCAAGACGACTCTTTATATTTATCATTTTTTTATAAGCTATGTTGGATTTTTTTGACTTTTTTGGATGCTTTATTTTGACTCAAAAATTCATGTTAGGACATATTTGGTATATGTAATCCTCTAAGCTATTGCTAAGCCTAAAGGGAATGCTCCCCCATGGATCATATTTATCCATAAAATATGTGTTAAAATATGACGTAATTTTTTATAATTATTTATTTATATTTAATATAATGGGTAACAATGCGAAGTATACAAGTGCATTATATATTTGTACTTTTTTCTTGATGTAAAATTTTTTTTTTTTAAAATGTATATTTGTCATTCATTTAAAGTTCTAGAATACACTTGAAGAGACACATGCCAATAGTGTTATAATGTGATTTTTTATTGATACGATAAAAACTAAATGGAGATACCACTCAACAAAAATAAGTGAGATAACAAATCACAACATTTGTGAAATGAAGTAATTAAAAAGTGATTGTAATAATTTAAGATTCTAAATTTATCTATAGATAGGGAAAAAAATAGAGTATAATTTAAAATATATTTTTCAAAGATAGAATATAAGATTATTGAATTGTGAATGATATTTTAATATATTAGTTCAAAAAAATGTCTTTATTTATTATAATATTTTTATTTTTTTTGTAAATACACAACTATTATCTACTTAGCAATTACTTAAAATAAGTCACATTATATCCTAACAAATTTAAAGTAATGCATTTATAAATATATTTTTCATTGTTTGATAAATAAATTTTAATTATGATCAAAATATAGGTGATATAAACATTGTAGGAATTTGAAAGTTTGATTTTAGTTTAATTTATAACTTTACTTATTTTTATTTCTCAATAACCTATTTTATTTCTTGAATACTTGATAAGGTTTAATTTCCACAAATAATTCAGTATAATTCAAAACTAACCCGTTTATTAGTAATGTTTTGGAGATTTCTTCCAACATATACTCTAACACAATGTCAATAAAATTGTCATAAAAAAATGTGCCTCATAAGTGCAACACAACTCAATTCTTGGATAACATGGAGGCTAGTACAATAGGATTAAGTGGACTAGTTTGGTTTAAAAACTAAACCTACTATAAATAGTAACACTTCAATTTTGATAATTAGTATTACATGTTCTTCCTCATTAAAGTTAACTATCCATCCACAATGCCATCTATTTGTGTTTAAATTCGACAATGCGAACAGTTGATAAATGATTCTTAACCTCTAAAAATAATTTTATTTGTGAATATTGGGTCTTACAAAAAAAGCATGATGCACAATTTATGCTAGTGTTAACATTTGCAAAAGCAATTTAGTATTACTATTCAAGATGAACTAAAAATTTAAAAAATAATATGAACCTAAAATTGTTGATGATATTTAAAATAAGACACTAACACATGTACACTTCAAAATAAAAAAGTTACTTCTCTAGTTAGTGTCAATAATAAACACTATTTTTTTCTCTTTTAATTTTTGTCTCTTTGAGCTCTCTAAAATCTTCTAGTAAACTTGCTAGAACAAATCATTTAAAAATAATAATTGTTTAGATCTTGTTTAGAATATGAGTAGTAGCACATTAAATTATCATTATTCATAATGTCATATAAAAAAATTGTTGATAAATTTTATTATTTTAAGCTTACTATATAGGTTGACAACTAAAAGTTATTAAGAAATTTGGTGACTTTTTCTTGATAGTCGTGATAGTAACTTCAATACTTCTACTTGGATACTCTCTAGTGAGTTTTCACTACTAGATGAATGATGATAGAAATTAATGTAGTTCAATTATAGAATGTAAATATGATAAGGAACATATTGAGAATACAACTTCTAGAATTATCTAGGAGAGGTTAGATTGGTTTTAAAATAATTCTTGAGATTGGTTTTGATTATCACTTTGTTGAGTGTTTAATAAATATGTCGCAACTAAGGATTCTATTTCCACTAGTTCCAATCAAATTATTACCTCATCTTCCACTTGAAGGTTAGTCTAGTCCAAAACATGAAAGAGATAATTAATATACTTCCTAAGCAATACTACATGAATGGAATTATGAAGTTTTGAAAGAGGAGGCAAAGCCAGCTAGTAGGTTGTGATACTAATATTTTCTAGAATTTAAAAACTACCCACAAATTAAGGAGACAACTTGAATGATTTACTATATTTATAAATCTCTTTTAAGAATGAACCCTTAACCATAATTTTTCTCTAGGATGTAATACAATAAAATGGCACATGATTGGGATTATGGACAACTGATGAGATAAAAGATGTAATGGATAAGGAATACCTGTTTCCATAGTAACTTCATGTGCAAGGAGCAACCTTTATTTTGTTGTAGAACTTAACATTATGCACCATGATATAAGAGACAATGATGACAATGCACCATGTGGATATGGACTGACACATAAACAAAGAAGTTATAAATAGAAAAGTTATCCAATAGACACGATGTTGTTAGCATGCCATCATATGATGAAGGCAGTTGTGATGGTGTGATGGGTGGAGCACTAAGACTAGGAGAAACATAAGACATAAACCAAACATAAAAGACAAATTAAAAGAAAGGAAAATGCAAATATTATAGTGAGCCAAGGAACACAGTGTCATAATCACACCATCGTATGAATGATGAAGGTGACCATGACAATGTGAGTTATGAAACACTAGGACTAGATGCAATATGAAAAATAAAAAGGTTAGAAAGATGAAAACCAAACAAAGAAAAAGAAACAATATGATAAAGATAAATACAAATAAAAGACCAAGACAAGGACTAAGACAATCAAGAAATTAATCAAAAACATGCAAAAAACATGAGTTCATATCCAATGAAATGTTGAAGCCATGGGTGGATGGTCAATGGGTAGATTTCAAACAAGGATTGAATTCTGAATCAATGGGATGATAGATGGTTATGAAAATTTCATTTCCCATTGGGTATCTACATGTGGATTGTTCCCTAAGAAATTTCAGCAAGGGGATGCTTTGAATTAAGTGCAAAATCAAGGAATAGTTATGAAGGGAATGGAAGGAAATGATGAGGAAGGAAAATGGATGGATAGATGGGGTGGGAGGAGGGATGAAAATGAGGGGAAATGTTGGTAAATTGAGAAATTTGATGAAGGATGATAACATGAGTAGGCAATGTATGGAATGTGGTGGATGGATAAGGTACTTGAGAAAACAATTTGAGGGAAGAGATATAATGAGATGAATAAAATGTGATGGTAGGAATAATATATGGAAGGACACATTCTCATAGACTAGAGTGGTTTCCTACTACACATGACACTTGTTTACTAGGTTTTCATCATGGTACTTGCCCAAGGCACCACAAGAAGTGGCTTTCACTAGTGGATGGATTTACCTCTTTACTATTTTCATCATTTTTATTTTTTTAAATCTATTATTTTTTATAATTTTTTGGAAGATTCCAATGCTAAATGGGTTAAGCATAGAAGTTCTTGAGATGGAAAATGTTCGCAGGTTCTTCTATCTCATGGCCATTAGGAGTGGCTAGCTTGTAGGATCTAGATATGAACTTGGCAGCAATGACATATGGACCCATCAAATTTGGCTTGAGTTTTCCTTTCTTATCTCTATCTTGGGTGGTGTTCTTTTAGTTTTCCTTAAGGACAAGGTCTCAAAACTCAAACTCTCAAGTACATATGTTTTTGTTATAGCCGTGCGACACAATCGATGTTGATATTCTTTAAGATGGTTAAGAGTAGTGAGATGATGTTCCTCAAGTATTTCTAGCTCATATAAGCATGAGGATCAATAATCATCTTCTATGATGAGGTTACACAAAGAGACATACAAGGAAGAGAGCTCAACCTCTATTAGTAAGATTACTTTGGCACCTTGTGAATGTGGAGTGGTGCTAGTGGGACTATGAATGGATGTGTGGTAGGCCCAAAGGGAAAGATTAAGCTAAAGGTGCCAGTCACAACTAGCATCACTAAAAAAATTCTTAAGGATTTTGATGATGGTTTTGTTAGATGCCTTGGCTTTATTGTTTCCTTGTGAGTAATAAGGGGTGGACCATTTGTGCTTAATATGGAATTTCTCACATAAGGATTGCACTTCATGGTTTTTAAAGGATTTTCCATTATCTATAATAATAGTGGATGGCATGTCAAAGTGACAAATGAGGTGGTTAAGGATGAACTTACATATTTGGATAATGACAGTGAAAGTGATTGGAACTGCTTCGACCCACTTAGTGAAATATTCAGTAGTGGTAATAATGAACTTATGAATATTGGAGGATGTGGCATTAATCTTTCCAATAATGTATATGCCCCATGTAGAGAAAGGCCATGGAGTGGTAATAGGTTGTAGGGCTTGTGAAGTTGCATGAATAATTTCCCCATGTTTTTGGAAAGAAAGGCATTTTGTAACGTACTGATAGGAATTAGACTCCACGGTAGGCCAATGGTACCTAGTGTAAAGGAGCTTCTTAGCTAGGACCATGCCATTTTTATGACCACCATAAATACCATTATGGACTTCCTGAAGTGCAAGGTTAGCCTCATCTAAATTGATACATCAAATAAAAGTGTCATCATAACCCCTACAATAGAGTGTGCCACCAAGTATGATATAACGGGATGCACATTGGATGAGGGACTTACATTCGGTGGATGATATATTAGGAGAGATGGTTCGGTTTTAGAGGTAGCAAAAATGTCACTATACTAGGGAGTGTTAGGACCAATGATGTTGCATATCATACCATAATCTAGAAGATCATAATCAAGGATAAGAAATTGTTCTACAAGGAAACAATACTCATGAGCTTCAGTATGCATATCTAGAAGAGAACCAATGGAAGTCATTACATTAGTCGCCTTGTTATTGATACGAGGAACTTTCTCAAAAGATATATCTAGGAAATAATTATTGAAACTATAATTCATACATTTATAAGGCACAAGCTTATCATCCTTAGTGAGGAACTCATTATTGACCTAATTGACTACCAATTGTGAATCGCCAAAGACCTATAAATGTTGGATGTGCCAGTGAACGACTCATTTTAGACCAAATAATAATGCCTCATATTTTGATACATTATTTGTGCAAGAAAAGAAATGCATAATTCCTTTGAAATGAAATCACCTTGGGGTGATGAAAAGGATGCTAGTGTTTGATCTGTGTGATTTGAATGATCCATCAAAATATAATGTCCATGATTTAGATTCCTTAATGTGAAGGATGGATTCATCTAGAAACTCTATGCTCAAAGGTTGATGATCTTGAATGGGAGCCTTTTCCAACTCATCTACTATAACTTGACCTTTTATTGCCTTTTGATTGACATAATCAATATCAAAATCACTAAGAATCATGGCCCATTTTTTCATTTTATGAGTAAGAGTTGCTTTGGAAAACCAATATTTTAATGGATCAATTTTTGTGATCAAATGGGTGGTAGTATTAAGCATGTAATGGTGAAGTTTCTATGTGGCAAAGAATACTACAAGGCAGGATTTCTTCATGGATGAATAATTTAGTTCACATCCATCCAATGTTTTTCTAAGTTAATAGATGGAATTTTCCTTCCCTTGATCATTTTGTTGAGCTAAAAGAGCACCTAAGGCATGTTGTGTAACTGAGATGTATAACAATAGAGGCATATATGGAATGGATGCTACTAAAACTGGGGGATTAGATAGGTATTCCTTGATGTGATAAAATTCTCTTTGGAATGAATCATCCCACTCAAATCTGACATTCTTTCAAAGTAGATGTGAAAATGGATGGCACTTATCTACCAACTAGGAAATGAATCATTTGATAGCTTGGATTTTCCCTTGTAGACTACATAACTATGTGCGTTTCATAGAAGGTGGAATTTTTTTTATTTCTTTTACCTTAGTTGGATCTACCTCTATACCACATCTAGAAATTATGAACCCAAGGAGATTTCCTAATGTGAATCCAAACACAAATTTCTTGGGATTTAATCCGACTTTATATTCTCTGAGCCTCTAAAAGATGTGACGTAGGATGACTAGGTGATTTGCCTTGGATTTGGACTTTCCTAGGATTTCATCCACATAATCTTCAACAAAATCATGTAGCATATCATGGAATATGATAGTCATGAGCCTTTGATATGTGGCACCAATATTTTTGAGCCCAAATAGCATGAATTTATAGAAAAATGTACCCCATGGAGTGATAAAATTTGTCTTATTTTGGTCTGCAGATGCTATCTGAATTTAGTTATACCTTGAAAATCCATCCATAAGAGACATCATCTCATGACCAACTATCAAATCTATAATCATATCAATATTTGGTAGTGAAAAATCATCTTTGGGGCAAGCCTTGTTGATATCTTGAAAGTATATGAAAACTCTAATTCCTTTGGTTGGCTTACTGATAGGTACTATATTAGAAACCCGCTTTGGATAGTCAATAGGTCAAATGAATCCCACGTCTAGTAACTTTTGAAGTTCTTCTTTGACTAAAAGAGCCACTTTAGGATGCATTTTTCTTAGCTTTTTTCAATCTGGTTTAGCATCCAGGTTCACCACAAGGTGATGGATAACCAAAGAAGGGTCTAATCCAGACATTTCAGCATAAGACCGAGCAAACATTTTTGGATGACCGCTAAGCATTGTAGAGATTTTCAAGCTTAACTTAGGATCTAAAGCAATTTCAATCTGTGTCAATGTAGGTGCCTCTTTTGTACCCATATTTATGTCTATAGCTTCTTCAATAAGGAGTGGTGACCCATCTTGGAGTGGAGTAGGAGCCAATGGAGGATGAAGCTTACTATCAAATGGTGTATATGTAGGCTCTGATGGTTCCTCTAAATACCTTATTGTTCTCCAAAATATGTCAATGAACTTAGTAGGATTTGAAAACCTTGTTTATGATCTACTAATGGAATATTTGTATGGGATTACATAAGCTCTAGAATGGCCTCATAATTTTGACATATTTCAAGTGTAGGAGTGTCATATTGATCCCAATTAATGAGATCATGATATTCTAAGTTGAGGTGAATGGTGAAAATGGTATTTTCATGGAATCAGTTTGAGGTGGAAATATTTTTGAAAGGAATGGGAGTGATTTACTTATTTTTCATCAAGATCAAAAGAAGTGTTCCTAGCATCATTAGGAAAATCTATAAGGGAATCATAGTAATTATCATAAGCATCGTATCCTAAGCTAGTAGTTCCATCATTTATGGGTATGTGAATAGGATAAATTGGGTCTTTTTCATGTAAACCAAGACATTTTCCTTTATAGTTCAGTTTACTACAGATACGCAAGGGAATAGGATATGCATTTTATTTTAAGCAAGTAGTGTGTTGTTCATCTTTGTAGAGCCATGTGGAATCGAAGCCTTCTATTTCCTCATCGTAAAATAACCACCGAAAAGGAAGGTAGTGAGACCCCATTGCAACATGAAGGGGGCTACTGGAATTTGTAGGTGAAGTCGACCATAGGATCATGGTGAAAGGGGTAATTTTGCAATATAGAGGGATTCATGGATTTTGTATTCTCCACATCCTTTATCAATAATATTGAATGTGGAGTTTAGGGATGGTTGCTTAATGGATGGAGTGCAATATGTGGAAGGTAAACTGTTAGGGTCAATGTATAATGTGGATTTCATGGAGGTGAAGTGGGGGTCAATGTTAAAGGGATAATGATTGTCATATTTTCTTTCCAACATTTGACAATATTGATAAGGTTGGAGATCACCGAGGATAGGAATTTCCACACCATTGTATGGGAGCTTAAGGAATTGGTGGTAAGTGGAGGGTATTGGTTGCATGGAATGAAGCCATGGTCGACCAAGCAAGATTTTGTATGGAAGGTATAGGTCTAAGACATGGAATAGGGTATGTTGTAATGAAGGTCCCACTTCAATGGGAAGGTAAATAGTTCCAACTAATTCTCTCTCTTCTTTGTCATATGCTTTAATGGTAATAGTATGTGATCCCAAGGCTTATGTTGAATAACCCAAATGTTGCACCAGTTTAAGTGTACAAATATTGAGCCTTGACCCATTACCTATGAGCACAAGTTTTACCTTATGTTTGGAAATGAGGGATTCAATATGAAGGGGATGATTATGAAATGGGTAAAGTGGAGGGAAAATAGTTGGGGTAAAAGTGAGGCAATGGTTGGTAAAAAGGTGGCCAATAAGGGTTTAGAAATGTGAAGGGCCAGTATCATTAGGGACTTGTGATTTGTGTAGGATACGATTTAAAATTTCCTTATGAGTGGGTGATGTATGTACAAGCTCAAGAATGGAGATTTGGGTTGGCACTCGCTCCAAATGTTCAAAGAGGTCATATTTTTTTTATTATGTGACGTAGATGGAGCAGGACCTTGGATGGTAAAATTTCCACCTCTAGTGGTGATGGCACAAGCAAATATTTGTACTTTGATGGTGTGTATTTGTTCATCAAAATGCTCAAAGTGACCAATGATGGAATCATAATTGTATGGAGTTGTATGATAATAAATGGTGTTTTTTCTAGATTCTTGACCTTGGTTATACAATTGAATATGCTTAGGGAAAGTGTTGTGATAAATACCCAAGTCATGATTAGGTGAGTTATTTTATGATCCCTCAATTTCAATCCCACCTTTATCTATAAGATCTTGGATATGACATTTCAATTGAATACACTTTCCTATGGCATGAACCTTGGCATGATGATAATCACAATACTCATCTTCCTTATACCATGAAGGCTTCAATTGACTATCATCAAAGGCTTGGTGAGTGGAAAGGCCATCTTATTAGCCTTGACAAGTTGATGGAAAACTGATTCAATGGGTTCCCCTAAAGGTGTGAATTGTCTTATTTTTCATTGTGGCTTAGGGGGTGCAGATGGAATAATAATGGATGAGGTCGATTGTAAATTTTATACATGTTTAAAATCGGCATCCCCATCTCCAACTACATTCTTTTCTTTTCTAAATAATTTGGGTTTATCATTGGAAATTTTTGATTTATCGTTGTGATCCTTTGAATAAAGTTTGATAATCCATTTAGAAATGAGGGGCCTTTCAATTTGAATACCTCTTTCAATAATTCATCAAACAAAAAGACACATTGGAATTTAAGGTGGAATGCCAAATTCGGATTAAGATTTGAGATAAAGATATTAACTAATTATTTTTTTTAGAATGGGCCATGAAAACCTACTAGCCAAATCTCTCCAATGTTGAAGGAATAATGAGAAGTTTTCCCATGATTTTTGTTGTGTTTTACACAAGTTTTCCATGGTAAGCTCATGTTCTATGTTATAAGATAATTTTTTCACAAATTTTCAATTAAGTCTCCATGTAATACCCCTCCATTTCTTGTGCGGTTTGTTTTATGCTATGTTCGGTTGTAGCTACTTTGATATTAGATACTTTGTTATGATGTTTTGATCACTACTATTGAGCAACAACTATTATTGTGTGATGTGTTGACCTAATTAGTGTTTCTCATGCTTTAATGGATTAATGATGTAAAGCTAACATGAGATGTTATTATGAAATTATTGGATTATGATGGAAGTGTCAGTTTTGATGAGTGTATTGGTGAAGAAGACAGGTCCGCATCACTCGCTTGTGAGTGCCCTGCGAATCCGTAATTTCTTCTTCATGATGTGTATTATATGCTGGATATATTGTATGATGTTGTTTACTTGGTTTCAGGTTTGCAGGTACATGACACCGACTCCACCTGGTTTCATAGGTTTGAGCATGTCGATCCAATGGTTAAGTTGAATTAGAGATAGTAGCTAGGTAACATGTGTCAAGTCCACGCCCTAGCCTTACTGTGTCATCAGCTTTGGTTGTTGAGTCATAGTTTACCTTATTTTAATATTATTTGATTTTGAAAGGTGCGTATTTATTTAATCAATATTTAGAATAATTGCATTTAAATCATGTTGATGGTTATTTAATTTAAATTATGCAATGTGGATAAAAGTTTATATTTAAATTAATTAATTATATTTAATTTATTTAATTAATTAAATTTAATCCAAGGGGGTTGAATTTAGTTATTAAATAATTAAATTAATTAATTAAACATGATGCAAAAAAATGAAAGGAAATAAAAGAATTAAAATTAATTTTAGAATTTAATTTCAACATGTGGGAATTAAATTAAAAATTGTAATTAAATGTTTATTTGAGAAATGAGTTTCAACTTTGGAAATTAATTTATTATTTCAAATTGCATTTTAAATTGAAAGTGGGTTTTCAAAAATTGAAATTGAAATTAATATCTAATTTGCATGCAATGTGAATTAGGGTTGTAAAAATTGAAATTGGAATTGAAATTGAAATTAATATCTAATTTGCATGTAATGTGAATTAGGGTTGTATTAGGTATTTTTGATTTATAAAGAATACACGTTTTAATTTTAGGGCAGAAAAGTTTTTAGAAAAAAATGCATTTTTACAGCAAAAAAGAAATTTTGGAAGGTTTGCACCAAGAAGGGTTTGAAGAGAGTTTTGATTGTAGAATTGATTGGAGGAAAGATTGTTTGCATTGGTTGGGTTTTGGATTGGATTCGTTGGAGGATTGAAGGAAATACAGGAAATCTTTGGAGGAGGCTTGCATCAGAAATTCATCTTTCTATAGCTTCTTGAGCCAGGTTTTCTTCTGTGTTTTTATTGTTTGTTGATTGTTTTTAAAATAGTAGTGATTAAAGATTTGTTTGTTAAATCTGTTTTAGAAAATAAATTTGTTGTTAGAAGAAAAAAATCAAATAAATTTGCAGCTTTTGTTTTGTGAAAATTCTTGAGTGAAAATTGTGAAAACCTCAGTTGAATTTAATTTGTTTGAGGAAATCGATTATTTTGTTTTGGATTCAAACATAGAGATTGAGCAATGTTTTTAGAATGTTTTTAGAAAATGAAACCTTATGTTTATTATTAAAAATCGGATTTTAAAATCCGCAGGGTAGTTATATTTTTCATGGTAAAATGGTCTGGTTGTGTCACATATAAATCCACTTACACAAACTGGGTTGTCAGGAAATTTAAAGGGTTTCTGCACCTTGAAATTTTCTTACCCTTGTAAAAAAATCACAAATACCCAGATCGTAGTTTTTGAGTTATGTTTGAAACACGAGACTGCTATTAAGTTATTTTCCCATGGCTGCTCTGATAATAAAATAATAATAAATTGATATTTATAAATATTAATATTTTATGTATTGTTATTATAATATTAAAATATTATTTAATAATATTTTATATTATAATTTATAATATTAAAGTATTATATTTATTTATATTATTTTAAATAAAATTTGTATATTAGATTAGTGGAAATAAAATTATAAACTTATGGGGAAATTATTGTTTATTCTAAAATGGCATGTTAAAGTTTAATTGAAGGAGTTAAATATCTGATTTGAAGAATGCATAATTTAAGATTTAATTGTGAAATTTAAATTCATGTGTAAAAGGTCCAATTATTAATTTGATTTAATTGAAAAAATATATATATGATATTGGGTTATAGTCCAAATATTGATCTTATTTTAACACAATAAGTTATGGAAGAGACCAAATGTTAATTTGATTAATTTTATAATGATTTAATTTGCAAGGGCAATTGGTTATTTAATTTAAAGCGAAATGTTTTGAGTTATAGTTGAAAATACTTATTTTGTTAAGAGCAATTAGAAAATTAAATATTAGTGTAATTTCTTCCCTATTTGAAAAGATGAATTCTTAATTCAGTTTTATCGATATAATGAATTACGTAATGAATTGAGAAATGGATTTAGAGTATCCAAATGTAGTTTCTTCTATTTCCTTCAATGATTATGTCTTCCATGTTTATGCTTTGAGAATGGGTTGAATACCTGTTAGTTTATAAGTCTTCTAGATGGTCTGTTGTTTGTGAGGGTTGTCGTTGTGATGTCAACCTATTGTGAATTCTCATGATAGTGCATGAGGTTGTGTCTATGTTAGTACCCAGTTTTCACGAACAGGGATGTTTGCACCTCCTTGGTTTAGGAACGGATTATGGGATCCATGTCTCCTTGTATGGAGTGACCTTGTTATGTGGTTTCATCTTGTTGCCTCCTGAGAAAGGAGTGGTTTTTGTAATGTGCATCTCCTAGTTGGGAGTGGTTCTATTATAGATGTTACCTCCAGTGTTTGGAGATGGGTTCATCTTTATCGCCTCCTGAGAAAGGAGTAGATGTGTTATCTTGTTTGTTGCACCTTGGTTCCATTGACGTTTGGATGGTGTGTGTGTGTGTTGTCTAGTAGAAGAGGGGCTTGTAACGAGGGTCGGCACCCAAAGTGGTGTCAAGGATAACTCATTGTAAGTTATTTAATCAAGTGATAACTAAAATAATACTTAGATGATTAGGATGACACTCTATCTAAGACAACTGTTGTTAATTGTGTTATGTGTATGGTTCGGTGAACATACTTGATTAATATTATGTTTGAAAGCATTGTGACCTATGTCAATGATGTCGGAGTTGTACTTGATTTGTACTTGTATGGTGATTGAGTTGTACTTGTTAGTTCATTTGTTTGGTTATATCAATATGAGTCAGTATGAGTCTGCCTTTGGTTAGTGGTTGTAGATATTTGTCCATGTTACCTTGTTACTATCTCCTAACATGGGGGGTGGGCCTTCGGGTACCACATTGGTTGGGTGGAACATGCACCAAAACCGTTGGGTCCCCATTGATCTTCAGTACTTGGTGGCAAGACATCTAGATGGACGGCTCAAGTTCTTGTGTTATTCTTGATTTGTAATATTCCAATTTGTATAAGTTATTTTACCCCTCTTATGTTTATGAGGTGGAATTCTGTAATTGTAATGTTATGTACTACTCATTCTAGGAATGAGTGTTGTAACTATTGGATTAAGATAATGATTATGAGATTGTATCTTGGATGTTCATCTTATTATGTTATGTGGTATTCTCATGATGTATGATGTTTATTTCATAAAGGTTATAATGCTATGGTTATATGTAATATGTATGTGTGGGTTTAAGTAATCCTAACCTTGTATCCTTAGAGGTTGTTGTTAATTAGTAAGTGAATGTGTATGTTATTACACTCTATAAAAAAAAAATTGGTTCACTTAAGTCGTTAATTACAACTTCCTTTAGGGTTACTTGGCGGGGCATTACACTCCAAAGGATGTGATGGACCCCTTAGGTTGGTGCAATAACCACTCAAGTAATTGACCACCTAAGCTATTAGGGAATAAATGTAGTAAGTTTTTGTCTTCATATGCTACTTCTTGACTAGCCATGAAGAATTCCTTGACATGTTCTTTAGGATCTCCTCTCCCCTTATATTTATTATATTCAAGGTTTTCAAAGGAGGTAGGAAAAGGGATTTGTGATATTGAACTCTCATAAGAATAAGGACACAAATCCTCAAAGGTATAGGATTTCCTAGTGGTTCCTCCTTGGAGTCCCTTAAGTGCATTCTTCATGTCTTTTCATTCTTGATCAAAGAATGATCTTGGTGGTACTAGAGAGGTATATGAATGATGTTGTGTGTTGTAGACCTTGGGAGAGGTGGGATTTTGATGTTGTTTGAGATAAATTTTGGAATTGATGTCGACCTTAGGTGAATTTGGTATGTTCATGGTGGAAGTGGTGATAGTGGATGTTTTTGGATTAGGAATGGAGATGAATATGTGGTCTATATGATTAGTTGTAGCATTTATTCCAAGTGGGATGTTGATGGTGAATGTGTCATGACTAGTGGAATTGGGATTTTAAACCTCATTACGAATAGGTTCTTTAGGTGGTAAGAACCCTTGATATAAGGGATTGCCTCTAATGGTAAGGGGTTTTTCCCTTTATTAGGAGTAATAGGGTCTTCATGAGGATCAATATAGTCATGTGTAAGATAAATGACTTCATGGGTAGGATCAAGATGAACTGTGCGATCAAGATTGGATAAGTCATAACTAGGAGGTAATTGTGCCCCTGATTTTATGACTTATCTAAGGATGGAATCTTTGTTTATCTCAATGTATTTATCCATGAGACATCGTCCTTGTTTAGAATCTAATATGGAATATGGATCAATAGTGTACTCAAGCTGGTTAGGAATGTCATTATCAGTTTCACTATCATCATGATGAGAGGACTCTCCTAGGAAAGGGAACCTTTCCAGGAGTGGTTGATTATGGAAGGTATTTTCTTTCATGTTTATGTGTAAGGGGGGAATCAATAATTGTGTTAAGATAATAAATATTAAAAAAATTAAACAAAGTATAGTTCAAAACAAAGGATTAAGATTTATACACATTACTCATGAAATGAAACTATAAAGAAATGAATTCAAACAGTGAAACCAAAAGAGATAACATAAAATAAACTCAAAAATTGTAGCCTTACCATCCCGTGTCAAAGTATATTCACAAAGAGGTTGGATCATTTTTGTATCAATGTGAAGCCTCCATTTGTGCATAGAAAAAGCTTCAAATTTCATGTGTCTTGAAGTTCTCAAGAAATTGATTATAATCTCAACATTACTTCATTGTGTAAAAGATGTTGATTATGTGATCATTTTTTAAGAAGAAATGAGGTTTTCATATAGATTTTTTTTTTTCAAAATGAACACTCGAGATCACATAGTAGAATATCCTATTCAACGGTTCAAAACCATTGAGAGGAATTAGATAGGAAGAATTAGTGGATTTTGATTACATAATTGTTGTGATTGATGAAATCAATTGAGTGTTTAGTGGAATTGTGGAAATAGATTGAATAATCTGTGGAATTGAAGAAATCAATTTGAACCTTTAGTGGGATTGAAGAATAGATGAATGCGTTAGGAAATAGATGAATTAGTCAGCCAATCAGAGTGAGCAATCAGGGGATCATAATTTACTCAATCATGAGAGTGTGTGAGGGTAATTAATTAATCTTTTTTATTGGAATGTGCAAATCATGTTTGACTTTTGCAAAAAAAATTGTATTTGTTTGTTTGACCTTTTTGAATGATGTTTGAATAATTTATTTAATTATTCAAGTTTAGGGAAAAGTGATTTAATTAAGCTATTAAGTGGTAATAATTTAATTGATTAAGGGGAACAAGGTAAATTAGTGACATAATTAAATAATTGATTTTATTTAATCAATTAGGAGGAATAAAGTTAGATTAAGACTTTATTAAATAAATAAAATTTATCGAATTAGTCAAAAATGATGAAAAAGTGAATTAATTAAATAATGTAATATTATTCAATTGATAGAGGAAATTAGGGTTTTTTATGCAATTGGTGTGAAATGCAATGATATTAGGTGATAATGATGTCAATGATGAGAAAATTCCATTTAGGATCTGTGATAAGTGTCAAGTCATTTTTACATGCCTACATTTTGCCCCTCTTGAGGCAAAGTATTGATTGCTTTGTTTCAAATAATTCAATGTTAAGATCAAGATTTGAAAAAATATATATATGCCCCATTGTGCCCTAGTGGTCAACGGAATGATGGTAGGATGTTGGGTTGCCCCCCTTGAGAAGTTGGCTGAAAATATCAATTTTCAAGTCAGGCTCAAGACAACGTTTCCTTTTAGTTTAGATGCATAGAGGATGAAAAATTAAGCCTATAGGTCCCTCACTGATAGTTCAAATGTTTTTAGGAGCTCCAAACTTCAACCTAGGAGGGTTTCCTAGGTAAACAAATTAGGGTTTTGAGGGTTAAAATAGGTAATTAGGGTTCAAATTAGCTCATTTGCATTTTGAGCCTTTAGTAATTTCTTACCTCTGGATTTTGTGATTTTTCGATTGTTGAGGAGCTATGGCAAGGATTCAAGGTGCCCCACATCTCGCGGATGTGGTTCACAAGTTTGGATGGCCTGTAGATGTCAATGCCTCGGTATGTATCCTTTCCTTTCTTGTTTTCGACTTGTCATTTTTGTGTAATTAATGCATGAACTCAAATTAGTAGTAAGCAGTATTTTCATGCTTTTAATGCTTTTGAGTCATTTTTATCACTTTCGATGTTTATTTTCATGCCACTTTTGCTTTGTTTTCTGCTCCCACTTGTCATAGATGTTCGTAGTTTACCTAATAATTTTCCTTTATTTTCACATTTTTCTCAACGTTTTGCTTTTGAATTTTTTATTTTGTTTTGTCTTCCCTTCTAATTTTTTTTTGCTTTTGATAAATAGATGCAATTTTGACAATTTAACCGCTTTTGTTTTTGTGAACTGCAGTTGACAAAATAGTTTCCCCTTTTGAAGGTTTTTAATGCTTTTGACAAAAATGTATCCTCTTTTGACAAAAAGTGATCACTTTTTCCTTGCATAGATTTTTGAGCTAGTTTGTTTGCAATTTGAGGTTTGTTTCATGTTTTTGTAGAAAATTCTTAATATCATGGGTTGAATGGTTGCAAGCGATTCTCAAATTGTTTATGTCAAGAGAGTGATGACCACAAGCTGTTTGATTTGATCACTTGGTTCCACAAGTTGGATTGAGATGTGTTAGATGATTTGGGGCTATGGCATATTTTCTACATGTCGACCATCGGATGCCATAGAGCTATGATGACCACCCTCATAGAGAAATGGAATTCTAAGACATTATCCTTTCACTTGCCTACTGGGGAGGCCACCATCACCCTAGAGGATGTATGGAGGATTCTTCATGTTTCAATCCATGGAGAGCTTGTGACTTATTTTGTATGCTAGGGTACACATGTTATGTGTCGAGTAATTGGTGTGAGGCATCTTCTAAAAACAACAAAAACAACATCATATAAACTCAAAAAAACCAGAAATATCCTACTTCCATCATCACCAAACACAACAAAATTTTCATCCATACTAACAAATCATCACACTCACCCTTTAACAAATGCAAATAAAAAACAAAACAAACATCAAAAATAAAAAAATCCAAACTGAAGACTGAAACAATTAGACACTATCAAGTGAAAACATTTCCAAGTGTTAACTACCTATCTATTGACAATTCACCAACAACATATTGAGATATGCCTTAACGGATCTACCTACAATAGACATTATCAACACTGGATAACAACCTAAAACCTCAAAATAGATATGGAAAGTGATACTGCAACATTGTTTATATTTTTATAGTCTTATCTTTTTTGATTTATTGTAATACCACATTCCCAAGATCTCTCGATGATGTCCATAAGGATTTAGAGAAGAAGGAATGGTGTTATTAACAGTCAATTTTTGTTAGTTTCTTTTGTAAGATGTTTTGTGATACTACCATGGCGAACACTTGCTTTTTTTAATGTATGGAAGTTGTTTTGAGACAATTCATGTAGTAATTGCATTCTAGGTATTTCATACCTCTTTGTGTAATTGGTTCGAAAGGTTTTAACATAACTCAACCATATCTTTTAACAAGGTTTCTATATGCCTGGTATGAGCAAGAATATTATTTGTATGCTAAGTCGAAGTCTACAAAATATATACAAATACACCTTGGATTTTAATACCCTGGTGCATCGTATCTCTTTGCTACATCAAAAAGGATTGTTAAAGATACAAAGCCTCTATGCAAAGAAAAATCAAACTCATCAAACTAACAATATCAAATTTATATCCATCATCCAATATTTCTTCTAAACTAACAAACATCCATCTTGCATCACAATATCATGAGTACCACATCCATCCTGCATCCACAATTTCATCAATACATATCATGATGATAATAAAGCAATAAAAACATCATGTATCATGTATATTCAACATCCATCATATATCAACATCATCATATAAATAATAATAAATCATATTTCATATAGATGTATCGATCATCCATCCATCTACATCACATGAATACATTAGAAAAGTACAAAAGCATGTATAAGAATAATGAAGCTGAATTGAAACATGTATATCTCATATATATCATCATCAAAAATGATAATTTTAGGTACATCATCATATGAACATGTGTGATATCATAATATAAAAAAAATACATATATACGATGCCTCAACTTGGCTGATGAATGTATATACAAGATCATGTCTATAACAATATCTCTGAAATGATAAACAACATAATGATCAAGAACATATAATCCTACTTCCTGGATGAAGGTGGGGACCTTGACTGATGCTCGCTCTAATGAGGGTATGGTTGAAGCATGATAGGAGAAGGTCTAACTGAGTGCCCACCCGACTCTGCACCCATAGTTATGCTAGGCTCTACAAAGGACAGTCGTCGTTGAGCTCTAGGTACAAAGGCCTCATAAAGTGTCTAATAATATGTCACCTTTTGTACCAACTTCTCTCGCTTAGCCTAATGTTGAGCCATGGGAATATATTCGGCCAAGGAAATATTTGCAGCCTGTCTCTACTGATGCTTTTTCAGTAGCTCCTATCAAGCTACATCCCTCTCTTGTCAAGTGACATCTCTCTCCTGTCTAGCAACATCCCACTCTATAGTCAATGCTACAACTTGCACCTCAGTGACCTATCACTACACAACCTTTGCATCTCAAGCAACCATAAATTGAACTATTTAAGCAGCCACCACTACATCACCAAGTGGTGGAGGAGGACCTAGAACCTATCCCTAATCTTGTTGCATAGGATCATCTTGCCCATCCTACCTAGCTCTACCAAGTTGTTCAACAACAATCTCAACTCATTGTCACTCACCATGGCGACCAGTAATCCATGCTCTATCCATTGTTGGCACAACACTAGTAGGATTTGTAAACCTCAAAGTAATACACCTAGCCCATCACTGATCATAATCTGGTGTGGTCTTAAGATCCACCAATCCAACTGGCCACCCCCATTTAAATGGAACAAGTGCTCTGAAATTTTCCAAAGCTACATCCTGATCTACCTGTAGCCCCAATACACTAACCTCTCAAGTAGTCTTGTCAAAACAAGCCTCATAATCATCCACGAATCAGACCTATCTCTCACCAAATTGGTGACAAACACGATCAGGAAGATATCTATCTAACAAAGAATGAACTCGACCGATCAACCATCTAGTCTATCTACAAAATGGAAACTACTCCTAGTCATGCCATACCTCACATCCCAACCATGGTATCCAAACAAAACTCGACATGTCATCTATCACGTGGCGCTAGTAAGGTAATTTCCTGGGCTAGGTGTAATGAATAAAGTCACCATATCTAAAAGAATATGGATCCTCTGGATACTAATCCAAGATTCCATTGGGCCTGGTAAATGGTATGTTCTCCTAGACCCATACATGAAGTAAACTCACACCAACAAAAATGGATCTACCTCATCGATACACAACCTCATGCATATCTTTATATACATGCACAAGGAGACATGGGCCCCATACATATCTAGTGCTATGCTTGAACATCTGCTCAATGCATACACCCCAACCAATGATAAACTGCCTACCTTGTTGATTAGAGATGATGAGCCCTAAAACCAAATCATAGAAAACAAGAGAAATTGGATCCGTGTTGCCAACGAACTTAGATAGGTCTATCTCAGACTCACAAACTGACTAACCTATTACCTCGGGGGCTAATAAAAAATAATCCTTGCCTATGTTATACATGTAGAGGCTTGTAGTTTTCTTGGTTTGATAGGAGTATGTTTTTTTATCTTTTCTATTTTTTGAATTTTGAATTTTGATGAAGTTCAAAAAAATCGTGATAGATACCTAAGGGGGTTGACTGAAGGCCTTGGGGGCTAATAAGAATTTCCTAAATTGTAACCATAGAGACCACATATTTCAACCAGTGTTGACTCAAAGCATAACTTGTTTTTGGGATTTTTGATTGTTTTGAATTTTTTTTATTTTTTCTATTTTTTGAATGTTTTTTATTTTGATTTTTGTGACCATGATAGGACGTACACGCATCTAATCCACTACTAGTTTCAAGAATTTTCCACTAGTTTGAGACATGATTACCTTCTCTAGAGGAGATGGATGTTGATGGTGCAATTAGGTTCAATACTTAATCATTCATCAAGTCATGGTTTTACACATGCTTTATTATGAGGCAAATAGGTGGATGCTTTAGATAGCATTGATAGATAATGATGCAAGTCTTCTTCAAATGTAACACCTATTTTCCAAGTTTTCCCTACAATACCTATTCTAGAAGCACCATAAAGTGGTTTTCATTTAAAGAATATTTTATTTCTCTTTACTATTTTCTTGCTTTTTAATTTTTTTTCCTTTTTTAAATTTTTTTTTTTGTTTTTACCCTTTTTCTTGGGGTATTATGACATGTTCAAGTATAGAATTTCTTAAGATGGTTGTTATTTAGCAATTCAGCTAAAGTTTTTCCTTCAGGAGTATCTAATTGGTAAGATCCAAAGCCATAGCTTGTTGTGATGATGAATGGGCCTAACCAGTTGGGTTCAAACTTACCTTTACCATCTTGATTCAATTGTACCTTTTGATTCTCTTTAAGTAACAAGTCACCAAGCACCTCAAGATGAGTTAACGCACTCAAGCACCTTTCATCTAGGTGCTCCAACTCATTTAATTTGGACACTCGATACACTTCATTGCTAACCATTCCTTTTAGTGAGATTCGTAGTGAAGGGATTTCGACTTCAATAGGTAAGACAACTTCAAATCTGTAGACCAAGAAAAATGGTGGGGCACCTGTACAAGTATAGATACTAGCTCGATAATCCCATAGGGATAGGTTTAGTTGTATATTCCAATCACAACTAGCATCATTAACATTCTCTTTTAGTATCTTCAGGATGGTTTTGTTAGACACTTCAGCCTGACCATTTCCTTAGGGGTAATAGGGTGTGAAGAATCTATGTTGGATAGTGATGCAAGCACAAGCGACTCCAAAAAAATCAATAGGTCAACATGACTTCAATAGATTGAATCTAAAAAGATTAAGATGGCCAATTCGACCAACCCAACTCACTCACAAATTCTGAAACTAAACAAAGGTACAACTTCCCTTGTTCAACCACCTACTCTACTAACCAAGCAAACCTAGTTTCAAGGGCTTAACTCCATAAAATACCAAAAGACCTCACAAAAAATAGGCTTTTAGATACCCTTTCCATATTACATAACATACTTCAAATTCAGTATTAAGTACTTTGGAACATATGACTAAAACAAAACCCTCTACCTAGGCCTAATTAGACCTAAAAGGTCTCATTAACAAAGAAACTCCCTCACAAAACATTCTCAAACCCAAAAAATTGATTGGGCAGCAATCCTTGAGTTATCAAAGCCCCAAAACCACAACCAGACTTAAGGGAAACCCCCAATTATATACCAAACTATAAAAACCCTTATTTTTAGGCAAAATAGGGAGGGTTTATTGTATTTGCATACTCCACAACTTATCTAACCATGCCACCAATTTTAACACCCTTCAAATCCCCTACACAAGCTTACAAAATCATCATGTAGGAAATTCCACACATATCTTGACAAATTCACTCTTTGGTTGCTCAATTTCACATAGAAATCACCCTATTTCACTCATAGGCATCAACCCAATATCACATAAACACACTCCCAGGCTTCTAAAACATTAATAAATTCATAATATTCCTATAAGGATCATTCCACCAAGCCACAAGTTTATATAGTAGGTGGAATGCCCATTTTTGCATTTTAATTCCTCAAAACACTAGTTTTGACTGTCAAAATGAGCAATTCCAAAAAAATGGATGGTTCTCCCTCAATACTTAATGAAATTCCCTCAAATTTTAAGAAACAACTCTTAACTCACCCATATACATGAATCCAACATATTTTATGCAATAAATATGTTGTACGGGTCATACAAAACAAAAGAAGTTCTGTAAAATAGTGAAAACTGTGAAAAAAGTGTGGGACAACAGTGTTATTGAGTTTCTAACTTGAAAATCTTACAAAAAGATCCATTTTTAATGTATAAAATGATATTTTAACTTCACTCAAGCCATTCAATTGATGGAAACCATCTTCTAACCTCCTAACTTCTCATGTGACTCTTCATCTCCCAATTTTCCCATTTAGACAACTTTTACATTTTGCAAAATTGCAATCTTTACATTTTTTGCACTTTTGAAATCCAAACCATCTAAACAAATAAATGTCATTAAAATTGACTTATTACAATATCAAATGGCCTCATAGGCCTTATTTTAATGCAAAACTCCTATTTCCTAAAGTCTAGACATGATCTTCATGATTTGACAATTTTGCTTTAATGGTGCCCCTGCACCAGATAGAGAACTTGGAACAAAGGTCTTTGACTTATTGTTTATTGAACATGGTACCATTGTCTATTATTATGGTTTGGAGAATTCCATATTGAAATATCAAATAATTTAAGATGGGATTGGATATTTGTTTACAATGATGTAGGTTAATGAAATCGCTTCTATCCATTTGGTGAAGTACTCAGTTATGGTAATGATGAACTTATGCCCATTTGATGAAGTGGGAGAGATCTTACCTACCAAGTCTAATCCCCACTATGAAAAAATTCCATGGTGTCATGATAGTTCTTAGCTCCTGTAATGGTGCATGAATGAGGTAATTGTGTTGTTCACATTGACGATATTTTCTTGTGTAGACAATAGCTTCTTGCTCCATAGAGGGCCAATAGTATCATATTCTTAGTAAATTTTGTACTAGGTTAGGTCCACTAGAGTGGTACCTACAAACATCTTCATATACCTCTTATAAGGAAATTTTTGCTTCTTCTGTGTCAAGACATGAGAGTAAAGTACCATCTAAACTTTGATGATATATGGTGTCTCCTAGTATTGTAATTCAAGAATTCTTATGGACAAAGGTTTTCTTTTGGGTGGTTTTCAAGTGAGGAGGTATGATACCATGTTGGATATAGTTAGATTTATCATGATACCATGTAGAGTTAGGACCAACAAAAACACACACTAGTTCATATCCTGGGATCACTTTGAAATGTTTTGTGGGATGTCAATTAGTGAACCTATCATTTCTATAGCATTTTTTTCTCTATTGTTGATGTGGGGAACCTATTCAAATGTGATGGTGACAAAATATTGTTTAAAAATTTCCACAATTCTCTTATATGGCAACAACTTGTCATCCTTTGTTTGATACTTTTCATTTACTTGCTTGATTACCAGTTGAGAGTCTACATAAACTTGCAGTTCTTTTATCCTCCATTCAATTGTCATTTTCAGTCTTGTGATTAGTGCTTCATACTTCGAGATGTTATTTGTGCATGGGAAATAAATTCTATAAGCCTTAGTTATACTATCTCCATGTGGTGTGAGAAATAATATACTTGCTCCTGAGCTATGTTGAGTGTGGGACCCATCAAAATACAAGGTCCAATGACTTGTTTGTTTTGTTAGCAATATGCTTTCATTTGGGAAGTCTATTATGAGATAATAGTGATCTTCCATTGGTGCTTCATATAGTTGATATGTTATGATTTTTCCTTTGATGGATCTATTTTCTATGTACTCTATATCAAAATCACTCAATATCATCGCCCATTTAGTAATCCTTCCTGTAAGAGCTAATTTTTCTAATAGGTATTTTAGTGGATCTACCTTTCACACCAACTTTAATTGTCTCTGCAAGATATAGTGTCTTAATTTCTATATCGTAAAGACAAAAAAAAGACACACTCTTTCTATGGGTGAATAGCTCAATTTGTAGCCCACCACTGTTTGGCTGATGTAGTAGATTGCTCTTTCTTTTTTATTATCATCTAGTTGTGCTAAGAGAGATCCAAATGTTTCTTGTGTTGTAGATACATAGAGTACCATTACTTTATCTGGAATGGGTGGCATTAGTACTGGAGTAGTGAGTAGATACTCTTTGACTTGCTAGAACACTTGATCACATCTTCCATCCCACTTGAATGTGATGTCTTTGTGTAGGACATGGGTGAACAAATGACACTTGTCTACCAATTGCACGATGAATCACCTAATGGATTGTAGTTTCCATTGTAGACTTATAATTTGATTCAATATCTTCAGAGGAGGCATTTATAACATGGATTTTACTTTTGCAGGATCTACTTCAATGCCTCTCCTTGGCACTATGTATCCTAGTAGTTTCCCTGATGTTACTCTGAATACACACTTTTTAAAATTGAGCCTTAAGTTATACAGCTTGAGCCTATCAAACACCTTTGCAAGATTGGTCAAGTGGTCTTTTATTTTGTTGGACTTTGTTAGTATTCCATCCACATAGTCTTCCATAATTCTATGCAACATATCATGAAAGATTGTAGTTATTGTGTTCTGATAAGTTGCTCCTACGTTCTTTAGATCAAATGGCATGACATTCCAATAGAAGGTCCCTCATGCACAAGTGAATGAAATTTTATGTTAATCATTAGGGGATATATTTATTTTATTATAGCCAGAGAATCCATCTATTAGTGATAGCATCTCATGTCCTATTATATCTACAATCATATCAATTCTTGGAAGAGGGAAATCATCTTTTGGGCAAGATTTGTTTAGATATATGAAGTCCATGCAAATTCTTATACCCCTAGTGGGTTTTGATATTGGTACTAGATTCGAGATCCATTCTAGATAATCAATTGATCTGATGAAGCCTACATCTAGAAATTTCTTTAGTTCTACCTTTACCAAAAGTTTTATCTAAGGATGCATCTTTCTTAGCTTTTGCTTGATAGCTTTAGCTCCAAGAAATACAGCTAGATGATGTACAACCAAAGTTGGATCTAGCTCTCGCATGTCTACATATTTCCATGTGGAATTTATCTTCCTTCATTGATGAATGTTGAGAAGTTAACTTTCTCTTTAGGATCAAGTGATGCTACATGAAATGTGATCTTAGGTGTTTTTATTGTGTCAACATTTATAGGTTCAACTTCTTCCACTAGGAGTGTTGACTTCTCTTGATATTCAAAAATAGGGAGATTGAATCCTCCATCCTCAGGC
The DNA here is from genome assembly GCA_007115665.2 of Sequoiadendron giganteum. Taxonomy (NCBI): domain Eukaryota; kingdom Viridiplantae; phylum Streptophyta; class Pinopsida; order Cupressales; family Cupressaceae; genus Sequoiadendron; species Sequoiadendron giganteum. The sequence goes on along the minus strand of CM021102.1, from coordinate 409,186,372 downwards.
GCCTCAGAGAGGTTTTCACCCTTAGATTCATCCTTTATTTTTCTCTTTTTAGGATCCGATATAGCCACATCGTGGTTTTCCCTAGGGATCTCACTTTGATTTTTACATTGTCTTTTTCAATTTTGCAACTAGAGGACACAATCTCCCCTTCGGAATATGCTTGTTGTTTGAGCTCCATGACAAACCCTACTTTATGATCTCCTAATGCTATATCGTTTTGAAGCCCCATAAACTCTGCAATTGATTCATCATTCTAAAATTGATCCAAAATAGGCGTATGGTGTTGTTGGTCCCAATCTATTAATTGTGGGTAGCAAAGGGGTAGACCGTCATCATTATCTACAAAGCTTACAAAAGTTGTTGATATGGTCAATATGGCTTTAGCATCATTCTCCCATTGGGTATCTAGGTCACCGTCACTAGAGGAGATGAAGGAAGGAGAATCCCAATCATGCTTGTTAGAGTATGTTTCATAAGTATAGTCTCTAAATGTAGGTTTGCCAGGTTGAGTAGGAAATATTCTTATACTAAATATTTCAAATACATCCTCAACAAGTAAATTTTTGTCCATAAGATGGTATATATTTGATGTCTTATTGTTAATAGAAGGATCTCCTTTCTTAAAGAGGTATGTCTAGTATTTGAAGTTACAACATCTAGCAAACCATAACCTAGTCCCATGTTCTTCTTTCTTTTTTCCACTATAATACGTTCCCATCTGCCTTGATTATGTATCCCAAGGCCACCTTTTCCAATGCATCCCATTTATTTAGCTAGTTGATACCCTTTATTGCTTGGATCTATTAGAAGGGGTTGTAGTTGTTCTAGTTATTTTTGGTCTTCTTTGTAGATCATTGATGAGAGGTCATCTTTGAATATTTCCTCATCCTTCATATCTCCCCACTTGGTAAAGATCGCAGTTTTGACTACCATTGCTACTTCTTGAACATTTTTGATCTCCTTAGGCCCTTTATAAATATTTGGTGTTGGGGGAAGCATTCCAATGAAAAAATATTGATTGAAATGATAGTTCCTATTACCTTTATCAAGTACTTGAATCTTGGACTCAGATTTTGGTTTCTCACTAGATGAGGGTTTAGCTGAGGTTGATGGTAGAATTGATGGGTCAACATATGAGGAGTGAAATGATATATCATTACTAGGTACATGTTAGATTTTGTTATATTTCTCCTCCAATTTTGTACAATAATGGAAGGGTTTAGGATCATCATATAAAGTAACCTCTTTTCCTTCATGAGGAAATTTTAGACATTGGTGAAATTTCAAGGGAACTGCTTGTAGTGCATGAATCCATGGGTGTCCTAGAAGAAGGTTATATGGTAGCTCAAGGTTCAGTACCTAACATGTTGTTTATGTTGTTGTTGGTCCTATCTATATAGGTAGCCTTATTGTACCTTTTGAATTTATTTCTAGGTCATCATAAGCCCTTATAGTGATTCTCTTGCCTTTGTTAATTACATCATCAGAATACCCCAAATGTTTAACAAATTTTAAATTTCAAATTTTTAAACCTGTACTATTATCTATCAATACCCTTTTGACCACATGTTTTTGGACACCAACCTCTATATAGAGGGCTTGGTTTTGGAACAAATTCTGTGAAAGGTCTTTCTCAAAAAAGACTAAATGATGATTGGCCATGATTTTTCCAACCATGGCTTGAAACTCATCAAGATTGAGGTTGTTAGGGACCAATGCTTCCAAATATTTCTCTAGGATTTCCCTATGTGTGGATGATAATTTTAGCAGCTCTAAGATGAAGATCAAAGAGGGAATCTTCCTCAATTGTTCCACAATACTATAGTCATTGGATGACTTAGTTGTGGGTTTAGGTGGAGCTCCTTGTATTGTGACTTTCCCTTGATGGGTGGTTATGTTACATTCAGGGTCCCTACCTCATATAGTTAACACATTGACCCTAGTGTCATTTTATTGGGAGAGGCTACCTAGGATGGTGTCACCATAGGTGTGGTTGGTGTTGTGATAGTCTTGTTCTTTCACCTTTTCATTCTTCTTAGCATGGTTAGGAATTGGATTCATGTAGATTTGAATGTCTTTGTTTCTAGGACAATGTTCAATATCAACTTCTCCTTTGTCAATTAATTATTGGATGATATGTTTAAGCCTCATGCAATTATTCATCATATATCCCTTGATCTTGTGGAACTCACATTAGTCATCATTGTACCGTGGTGTTTAAAACTCGGCTCTTCATAGTTTGGGTGCTCATTGACTTTGATGAGATTTTATTGAACTAACTTACACATGATTGTTTCATGTGTTTCTCCTAATTGAGTAAATTTCCTCCTTGGTTGGTCATATTGTCTTTGTTGTCCTCCCTAATTTTTCTGTTGGTTATTTGTTTGATTATTTTGGGGATAGGTGATTTGATTGTTTTGTACATTGTTAGGAGTGTAACTTGTTTGTGTAAATTAAGGTTTGTTTTGTGATACATTGGGATTTTTCACATTCCATACAACTCTAGCATCAACCACTCCATCGTTGGCAACATTTTTTTTCTCGGCCCAAATCTTAGGATTCTCATTCGAACTTGAAGGGTTGTCTTTTGAGTTGTTCAGATTAATAACTCCTCTTGCTATGACAACTCTTTCAATGTGTAGTCCCTTTTCAATAGTCTCTTCAAAGTTATTGGGGAACAACATGGTGAGTTGCTAATTGATTTTCGCTTGGACTTTTGAAACAAAAACATACACTAGTTCTTTGTCAAGAATAGGCCACTTGAACCTACTAGCTTTATGTCTCCATCTTTGTAAGTAGGATGTAAAGGATTATCTTTGACTTTGTTTAATCTTGTAGAGGTTAGTGATGGTGACATCCTATTCTATGTTGAACGAGAAGTGGTTTACAAACTTGTTAGTCAATTCATCAAAACTCCGAATTCATGGTGGTATATGTGAGAACCATTCTAAAGTGTGACTAGTAAGACTATGTGGAAAAGGTCTCATTAGGTAGGAATCATTGTTTTGCACTTCCATGAAATCTACCGAGAAATATCACACATGTTCTACTGGATTGCCCTTTCCCTTGTACTTATCAAATTTTTCGTATTTCAAAATATTTAGGAAAGGGAAGCATAGTAATGGAACAATCAAAAGGGAATGTACATATATCCTATAGATTGTAGGTATTCTTTGGTTTTCCAATCTACATGTTTGATATCCTTTGATTCATGGCTTGTAGTTGCATGCCTATCTCTATGTTTGGTACATTTTCTTATGGACCTTGTGCGTAGTAGCCTTGTCATCCCATAATGGTTGTTTGATCATAGGTTGGGTATTGTGGAGGTGTAGGAATTTGGTAACCATGTGGGGTGTAAGGAGGGTTAAGTCCTTGTTATACGAAAAGAGGATTAAGTCCTTGTTGATTGTAAGGATGGTTAATTCCTTGTTGAATGTAAGTAGGATTAGGTCCTTGTTGAAAGTAAGGAGGGTTAGGTCCTTGTTGAATATAAGGAGGGTTAGGTCCTTGTTGTATGGAAGGAGAGTTAGGTCCTTGTTGAATGTAAGGAGGGTTAGGTCCTTTTTGTATGGAAGGAGGGTTAAGTCCTTGTTGATTTTGTTGAAGAGGGGTACCTTGACAGTGCGTTGGCGGTACACTATGTTGTGATTGATTCTACTGAAGGGTACCTTGGTGCTGCATTGGTGGTACACCTTATTGTTGGGATAAATTTTTTTGAGGTTACCCTGGTAGTGCATTGGTGGTACACCTTGTTGTTGGGATGAATTGTATTGAAGGTTACCCTGGTAGTGTGTTGGCAGTAAACCTTATTGTTGGAGCTATTGATTGGGAAGGGTACCATGTGGCACACCTTGTTGTTGTTGATGGGGAAGGGTACCATGTGGCACACCTTGTTGATATTGTTGGGGAAGGGTACCATGTGGCACACCTTGTTGATGTTGTTGGGGAAGGGTACCATGTGGTATACCTTGTTGATGTTTTTGATTTGTTTAAAGGTTACCTAAATAGTTTGTTTGTGGCATACCTTGTTGTGGGTTTTATTGTGTAAATTACCCTTGTTGATTTTGTATGTTTTGGGAAGGGCCAATATATGAAGTGTTTTGGGATACGTATTGTCCTATTGGTGGGTTGTTACCAAGCGGTATATATTGGAGGACCTCCTTGATATTGTTGGGCCACTGTTGCTTGTTTGATTTGGGTCGGTTTCCTAAACAAAGGGTTGTCCATTGGTTTTTTTTTACGTTGGTCATTGCTTTTTGAGAAGATTGGTGGCATGTTCAGAATTTCTATTGGTTTGGGTATTTTTTTCTCAACTAAGTTATCCCTTAAGGGAATGAGTTTAGTATCTCTAAGACCTTCCACATTAAATTCTATACATAACTTAGCACCACCACTTTGTGCTAATTTTATGAAGTATTTGGATCCTTTCTCAGAAGTTTTTCCATCAATTTAAGAACCTTGGGATTGTTGGAGTGTTGAAATAATTCTTCCTCATCTATTTCTTCCTCACTATCCACTTCTTTTATGATCATGTCCTCTATTTTTTGATTTGATCTATCCATTGCTTCTTGTTGTCTATGAATTACTTCCTCCTCACTTGGTGGTGGGTTTGGTTCCTTTCAAGGAGTTACAAGGTCACATGTTCTATAACCCCATGGGTCACTTCCATCATTTGTGGTGGTTGTGGGAGGCATGCTAGAGCTAAATTTTTTTTCTTCCATATATTTTCTATGTTATGATCTTGTAGTTGTCATAAATAAGTACCAATATTTTGTGAAAGCTGATTTCTAACTATGAAATAAAAGAATGCTTTATTTTTGGGATTTTTTGGTTTTTTGAGTGTTTTCTATTTTTGAAAAATGATATCTATTGTCATGTAGGAGGTGGTAATACGAGCCTTCTGGGTACAAGATTGGCTTTTAACTTGTTTTTTTAGAAATTTTGTTGTGTTTCTCCATTGGGTTGGTATTTCCTTTGTATCGAATATGAAACTCCTTAAGCTACTAATGATGTCTATTTGTTCACCTTAAATTTGTGTAAACTTTGGTTGTATGATACCTATGTTGTAAGTTTTGGTTGTTGAAATGGAACAGTAGGATGCCAAATGGTCATAAAGTGAGTGGTGTTTTGATATGGGTTTGTGATACTCAAGACCCCAATGTTTGAGTGATGTTTTTGGAAAGTTTAGAAATGATGCTAACTTTTCGGTTTCAAAAGGTTGAAAACCTAGATTGATATTTAAGTTCTTTTTCTAGAGGATATGTTGTAGGAAATCTACTTGAACTAGCCTTGAGGTTCAAGTAAATGTTGATATCTTAGAATTTTGAGTGAAGGAATAATCCAAAGTTGTTTTTATTTTATTTTGAACCATAAAGCTAGATTGGAGTGTTTGATTTCATAAATGGATGATGGAATTTAAGTTTTTTGGGAGTCTAACTATTTTCATTCTCAAAAGGATTTGTAACCAATTTAAGATCAATTTCTGATTTTCACCAGAAAACAAAGCAAAAGTGGCAATCTAAGGGTAATAGCAGTAATTTTTGTCAAAAGTAGCCAAATTTTGGTTGATTGTGGCCAAATCTAGAAAGCAACTGTAGCCAGTTTTCTCAAATGCAACCCCTATGTGTAAATTTTATGATAGTTGATTTTGTGTAAGGAAAAAGTGGTTGTTTTGGTCAAGTGCAACTAGATTTTGAGCGAGTATGACAAAGAAAATTTATCAAGTGCGGCATAAAAAATATCAACTGCATCAATTTTTAGATCAAGTATGTTTCGTTTAGCAAAAGCAATGAATTTCTGATAGTCTTTGTCAATATCCAAAGAGCAAAAGTGATAAATTTTTGGTCAACTGTAGCTAGTTTTTGTCAAGTGCAACAAAAATAGTAGCAAAAGTGACCTCTGTTCAATTTTGTTTTCCAGCTTCTATGTTGGCAACAGTTTTGGAAAATTTGGTAGTCTTGAATGACCTTGTTTGATCTAATTTTTTAAGTGTCCTATTTTTGAGATATGGAAAATGATACAACAATAAATGTATGGACTGACATGAAGCTTTTATCACAAACACTCATTTTTGGATCTAAATATCTATAAATTTAAAGGCACATTTCTTTCCATCAAGAGAAAATTAAGATACTGAAAAAGTTATAGTTTTCCAATGTTAAATTCAAATTTAATGCGACTTGAAATATAAGCCTAAATGTTCAGAAACCTTTAGAGATATTTTTAAGATATCTTTCAAGGAGTGCAAACAAATGGCTCTTTTCAAAGTTATTCACACTAACCTTAAAGTGTTTGAGATTTGATAAATATGTTGATGTGTGTTTGAGTTGTTTTGGAATCATGCAATGTGTTTTAAACTGACTCACAAGCAGCACAAATCCCAACTCAAGTGGGTGTGTTCTTCTTGGTGGGCTTTCCTCATGCCTTTCGTAGTAGAAGAGATTATTTTACATGCAATCTAGGGAAAAGTGTAGATGTATGTTAAGAATGAACTCTTAATCTCTACACTTCAACCAAAATTGGACATGACAAGTAACTTCTTGGAAATAAATTCCAATGCACCACTTCAAAGAACTCTTTGGAAGGACAAAGTTGGCCACTACAAACAAAGGTTTTTAATGACAAAAAACTGAGAACACTCATCATTTCACTACTCTCCACTGGCCACTTAAGGCTCTTCAACTGATCCCTTCCAATTAAGGAGAGGGATTAGGTGCATATTATTGATGCCTCGGGATTGAAGCTGCTTTCTCACTATTTCACAACTTTTGATATAGCCCACCAATAAATGTGCTTTGAGACCTTGCATATGATTTCTCTTGAGTGGGATGTGTCTCATAGCAATCCCCCTCTTTAAGGGTAAAAATAAAGAGACCAAAATGTGAAACTCAACGTATTTCTCATCACCCAAGATTGTCCAAAATATGCGAGGGGAGAGGATAGGTACTTAGTTTTCCAAACATGAAAGACACAATATACACTTCATCTGAATGTTCTTTTTAAGCCCCTCAAGTGGTGCTATCCAAAAAAAAAATGTGTACAAGATAGAAAAAAAAAAATTAGGTTCACCAATTGAAGTATTTTGGATTTCAATAAATTAGATATCAGTGTGCAAATTAAAAATTATTTGTCTAGTTTTAAGCCCAAAATGGAGTGTTTCTAACAATGTTTGTCTTAATTGGTCAACAAAATGAAATCGTGTGTTTCGTCAATATATTGAAAGCATTGGTCAAAAGACAATATTCCATTTTAGAGCACCAAAAATAAGTGTGGTTCTAATCTAGATTTTTTTTGAAATGTTCTTTCTAGAGCACCAAATTGAAATCATGCAAGTTGTGGGGCTCATTTTAAGCACTAATTTGAGTTTTTTTCCTAAACTATGAAAGCTTCTGAAAAATTCTTTTTAAAACACAAAATTGAAATCTTGCCCTAGACTAGAAAGCTTTTAAATGTTCTTTTTAGAGCACCAAATTTAAATCATTCAAGTTGTGGGATTCATTTTAGGCACCAATTTCAAAGTTTTCAAATCTAGAAAGCTTTGAAAAAAATTAAAAACTTTGACCATTTGCCTTATCTATAATAAACATGTTAGTTGTTTATTCATGTAACATGTACCATATCTTGAAAGAGTTGTACAAATTATGTTAGCACCACTCAAACATCCAAACCAAGCAACCGTTAATGTTAGAAATCTAAAAATGACTTGTAGCTTTTGGATAAAAACTTTAACAGAGAAAAAGCAAAAAATTTAAGCAAAAGTGGCCCTGTTTAGAAGCAAATATGGCTGAAAAAATAAAAAGTGACCTCTATTCATCAAGTAGAAGCAGCTAAAAATACAAAAGTGACTATTTCTTGAGAAAAAAGCAGTTGAAATTGTAAAAGAGGCTAAAAAATAGGTGACTACAATCGAAACAACAAATCGACTACATGAATTTCCTATAACTTTTGCGTGAAAAATTTTCAAGTATATTTCTGGAATCTGCAATTATTCAAAACTCACTCAAGGGAATGTTAGTGTTAAGGACCATGGTCCCACCAAGCATGCCAGAATGTGTAAGGGGAAATTGATAAATGCATTGAGATAATCAGTATTAAACAAATTAAAAAAACTCTAAATCAAAACAAAGGATTAAGATTTATACCCATTACTTATGAAATGCAACTACAAAGAAATGAATTCAAACAATGCAACCAAAAGAGAACATAAAATAAACTCAAAAACTATAGCGTTACCATCCTGTGTCGAAGTATATTCGCAAAAACCTTGGATCGTTGTTGTATCAATGTGAAACCTCCATTTGTGCGTAGCAAAAGCTTCAAATTTTTTGTGTGTTGATTGAAGATGTGAGTTGAAGTTCTCAATAAATTGATTATAGTCTCAACATTACTTCGTTGTGTAAAAGATATTGATTCTCTATCATTTTTTAGAAGAAATGAGGTTTTTATATAGATTTTGTGTTTTGAAATGAACGCTCGAGATCGCGTAGTAGAATATCTTGATGAAGGTTCAAAACCATTAAGAGGAATTAGATAGGAAGAATCAATGGATTTTGATTACGTAATTGGTGTGATTGATGAAATCAAGTTGAGTGTTCAGTGGAATTGAGGAAATAGATTGAATAATTTATGGAATTGAAAAAATCAAGTTGAGTCTTCAGTGGGATTGAAAAATAGATGAATCAGTCAGCTAATCAGAGTGAGCAATCAGGGGATTGTAATTTGCTCAATCATGAAAGTGGGTGAGGGTAATTAATTGATTGATTTAATTAATATTTTTGAGTTGAATGTGCAAATCATGTTTGACTTGTGCAAACAAAGTTGTATTTGTTTTTTTGACCTTTTTGAATGATGTTTTGAATAAGTTATTTAATCATTCAAGTTTAAGAGAAAGTGATTTAATTAAACTATTAATTGGTAATAATTTAATTGTTTGAGGGGAATAAGGTAAATTAGTGACATAATTAAATAATTGATTTTATTTAATTAATCAAAAGGAATAAAGTTAGATTAGGACTTTATTAAATAAATGAAATTTATTTAATTAGTAAAAAATGATGAAAAAGTGAATTAATTATATAATGTAATATTATCCAATTAATAGAGGAAATTAGGGGTTTTGATGCAATTGATGTGAAATGTAGTGATATGAGATGATAATGATGTCGATGATGAGAAAATTTCATTTAGGATGTGTGATAACTGTCAATTCATTTTTACATGTCTACAATTTTCTTGTCTAGTTCTTCATGTAGTAGGAGGCATTGGTCTTGGTTTTTAAAACATGATGTGGGAAAATATGGATATGGAGGACTAATTGACTTCTATGGATGGGCTTGTACTGACTAGTCAAAACTTAACAATGAGGGATAACTTCAAAAGATGGGATGGATGATTTGGAGATTATTTTAAGGAATGTTTTATGTGGAAGAGGTGATCAAGTGGACTATGTGTATTATATTGAATAATCTTGGATTGAAGTTTAGTATACAGACTTGGATCTTATGATTGTTTGACTATAATTTGATTTTGGAATCTACATATTGGTGTAGGATTTCCAAGGGTTAAACAAGGGGGCTTAGGATGATTAAAAGTCCAAAATGTTAAACTAGGATGATGATTTTTTATTAAAATATCCCAAGGTGATGTTTTAAACTATGACCAAGAGTGAATATAGATTTATGACAAGTGTGGACTATAAGGATGATGATGATGATATGAGTGTTACCTAATTTTTGCTTACAACTCAATCGGGTAGAGCTAGAACATAGTTTGCAGCTAAAGAAGAAAGGTACATCCAAAAAAAATTTAATGTTTTGTCATTGCACAAATGATGTTTTCAAATGAAGTATTATACATTTTTTTTACAACAGAAAAAGATTACACAATTTGCATAAAAAATGTTTTTTTATTCATTGTACAAAATATGATGTCCCACACAAGTCGTGGGAGTAATTGATCATACATGATGAAATGTAACACAAAGAGTAAATTATACAATTGAAGAGATAAAGAACATGAAAGGAAATTTGATTCATTGTTGCTTGAATGACAAATCACAAGGTTGTTAGTTGTGTCTTCAGCTCCAACTCTAGCTTCAGCTCCTTCGTTGGTTGCTCCATAGATACCCGCATAAATAGATTGTGTTAGAGATTGGAATAAAATTTCTCTTCATATGCATACATAAACAGATATATAATCTACTCCTATGAAACATTTGATCAAATATGCAGATTTCACAGACATTCAGGATCACAAGATTCAAATCATTATTGGAATCTTTTGGCTTCATTATTTTATCTAACTTGTTTGTTCACTATGCAAGTATGGGTTCATTTATCATTACATGATTCATCTTGTTTGACATCACAACATGTGGAAGAAAATGGGCTCCCATAAGGGTTGAGATTAGCATGCTACCCTCTCAATGTTTGAGAAGGACATGAGTGGAAAATTATCAAAATGGAAGGCCACATATAGGTGTAAAGTGTAGCCTCCCAAGGACTGTCATGATTACAAGGTATATACACAACAGATCATATAGGTTTAGCACATATATGCATGAAGAATAGTAATATGAAATGAAGACAGTTCCATGAAAGTCATTTGCAATGGTCACTAATATAGAAGTATGCAAGCATGGTTATAGTTAGGTATTGAGGATACATCATACATCCAAACTCATTAAGAAGTCACCATAGTCATGCATAGGTCACATAAGGTAGTGAGAGCAACATCAAAGATGGATTTTTTTTGTTAAGCTTCCATAAATGTTTTAAATGACAGTGCTAAAAGTGAGTATCTTTCAAAGACAAGAACAATAATGGAGTTATAGTGATGGATCAACTTAACTTAGAAATAGTGAATGTCATGAGGAATATAATGTATTTTGTGAGAATTTCAAAGAACAATCTTGTGCATGAGAGATAGTCACATTATAGAAGAAAATGAGGGAAGCAGTCTTATTGTTGGGACAAAATTTTAAGCTACTACCTTAAGATCTTTGAAACAAAGAAAAGGTGCTTTTGAGACAGCAACAACTACTTTGAGAAACAATACAGTCTCATAAAACCATCAAGTTTAAATTGAAGACTATCATTAGCAAAGGGAAATGTTCACGGATGCTTAGTAAAGCAATATATTTAATGATTCACCATATATGATTTTTGAGTTCTCCATACAAAAAAGTAGACCTGAGTCTGAAATGTAAGGAAGTCAAAATCATGAAGGACATTCATTAAATAAATGGTAGTCTAAAAATTGAAAGTTTTGTTTTAGACTCATATATTATAGTGATGGTGATTTTGTGGAACTTGGAACTTGTAACTCATCACAAGCTTCATCAAATATTGGAATTGGAATCCATGTGCAGTTGAAGGACACATCCATTTAGTCCATCAAAAGGAACAACATTATAAAGACTATTATGTAGAGTTCCAATAACCAAAAGTGTCTAACAGAGCAGTGAGTTGTGCATGATCAACATTGAAGCATGCAAACATAGTTATTGTTATATATGGAGGATGCATCATACATTCCAAGTATGTTCTCAAAACTGTGAAAATGATAACCTGTAGCAGCAAGCAAAATAAATGACAGAGTGATATGTGTTCAAGCACTATTCTTTGTATTAGACAATGGATGCATTGTATTAGACAATGGATGCAAATTGATTTCTCATAACCCTATGAATATCAATGTCAAGATTGCAACATATCTGAGAGTACAATATAAAAAATAGAGGGACTACCATGATGTTCTAGAATATCAAAAGGTGGAGCAGTCAACTCACATGGACAGTCAAAACCTTTAAAATTTTGAAATGATAGTTTTCAAAAGGCTTAAAGCACATCAAGAGAACAAACTACAAGGGTACAACCGAGCCTAGGGTTTTATTGCTTCAGAATTTTGTGAAAAAATGAAACCCAGAATATGAAAATTTTATAGACACCAAAGTCAAAAGCTCGACCAAGTGCAGTGAAATTAAGGGTTTTCTTCATATTCTCTAAAAATCCAAAATATTTAGAGTACCCAAATATGCAAAGGTGAAGCCCTCAAAGCAAGCCATAGCCTATGTTGCCATGGTTTTAGACCTTGAAAGAAAATGGAAAATGCAAAGACAAAGCCATGGTCTACAATAAAGGAAAACCCTCAAGCTTTTTTTCAACAGAATATTGAAAGGAGATTTTTCCTTCATTTCTTTCATAGAATACAATTTAAAACCCATGGCCTGTTATAGAAAATTAAACCTAGAAAAGCTTCAAGAAAAGGAAATTTTCATCATTTCTTTCATAGATAAACACTGAGAATACAAACTATAAGAAGTGAAATAGAGCCATGCTACTTTTAGAGAAGAAAATTCCACAAGAGAACCAACAAATTTCATCTTTCTTTTGCACGAACAAAGCATCTACAATAATTATTTCATAGAGATACATAAATTAAAGGATATCAGTGTTTCCAACATGAAGATGAAAACTTACCAGCATGAAAAAGTCTCCAAACATCCTCCAAAGCTCAAACCCTAGCATGGGGGTGATAGAAGTAGCCTTGAAGTGAAAGTTGAAAGTTACAAATGAAATAAAGTGTTGAGTGGCCACAGGTTTTGTTATTAGGGTTTCTTTTACCATATTTTGGCCGACTTCATTTTAATAGGCATTTTTTTCCTTTGTTTTAAAATTTTTCATGCAAAACTAATACTTTACCATGTATTAATTTACCTTTGTAATATCTTGCATGGATTTCAAACACAAGGTCGTCCCCTTAACTCTTACATAATTTTGCATGAATTGAATTGAAATGAGAATGTAAACATTATTAGGGCAATAAAATTATAAATTACTCTAATTAATGTCATAAAGATGCAAAATAAAAGAAAATCCATAACACAAGTTAAAATAATCTTTAACTGATTACTTTAATATTTATTCAGATTGTTTATCCCAATTCCAAATCATGCAAAATCAAAGGAGAGGAATTAAACTGGAGAGTTTGGTCTTGATTTTCAGTTATCTCATGTGGTTTTGAGGTCAACTTTGGTCAAACTAATTGTGACAATGAGTTTGAGGCTATTTTAGCTCAAGTTATTTCAGTTTTGATCCCTCTTTTTGAGGCTTTTCATGTTTTCTCATAGGAGATATATTTGGGAGATATTTTAATGTTGAGTTGACTTCAGTTAACTCAATCTAGCTCATTGGAGTCATCTTTTGTATATATAGGAAAAACCTATGTTTTTTCTTAGTTCTTGCCTTCTACTCCCATGTTTATTGTAGAGAGTCAGAAAATTCTTGTAGCTCAGTTTTTTCAAATTATTCATTCAACATTTTTTAGCATTGTATTTCAATTTTGCAAAAGGATCCCTTTTGGCCTTCCAATAAAATAAAGTATTTGCCTTCCAGATTTTAGGTGTTTTCTTTTATGTTTGATTTGATAAGAAATGTATTGTGTTTAAATCTGAAAACCTCTATTTTTTTGTCTCACTCATAGGTGTATGTAATAAATTAAGTTTAATTTCATAGGTCATACATTGTGCATGTGATTTGTTTTATCATTCTAGTTTTAAAAACATTGCTTTTCCTTCAAAGAGGGTAAATTTGTCAAGCCTTTGTGTGAATCATTTATGTGGTTAAGCTTTTCGAATTTAATTGTGAAAATAGAAACATTGAAAGGTACTTGTGAATCATATTGCAATTTCATCATCATTTAGGTACATCACCATCCTTTTAAGTTTATTTTTTACCATTCATTTTAAAGATTTCTATCCATTTTCCTGCATAATCATTAGTTCCTTAGAAAAATCAAAAGGGGAACTAGCCCATAATCTAGAGGCCTATATTCATGATATGATACCTAAAACCTAAAGATATTCCAATGTTTCAATAGGATTAGCTAATTCTAGGCTTGGCTAGGGTGTAATCCTAGCTATTAATAGTTTTTGGCACACCTGATGGGACCCTAAAATTCATTTCAGTCAAGGAGTACAAAGTTTCAAGCTATTATTCTGGTATATAAAGCATTTTTTTTACCTTTCAGGGATTTCAATCTACACCTTGAGACTCTTATCTTTGTCTTTTGAAGTAGATCCATTGCAAACATCCTATGAGAAGAGTGAAAACAAGGCGCAACTCTTCACTGTTTGAGTATTTGTAGTTGTCACCACATAGGAGGAAAGGTAGGACAATAAGAAAAAGTCTCAATCCACCACCAAGATAAATATCTACACCTCCAAACCATATCCCTATGAATCCAGTGCAAAGAAATCAAGTACCAATTATTCAACAAGTACTAATAGTGCAAGTTCAAGCACCACTAATGGTGAGATGGTTCATATTTGCACCATTTAATGGGGGTATGCCATTAGATATTGCTCAACATGATGACATACATGTAGTAGCCCTCAAAAGATTTCTATTTTTCATAGGGGAGAATCAGACAACACCTATTAAGCACATCAAAGATGTGGCTACTTTGTGTTCAATTCACAATATCGCTACAAAAAATGTAGCACTCGGGATTTTGGTTGTATCGTTAAAGGGGCAATCTTTATAATGGTTTCAGACCCTTCTAATAAATTCAATCAGGACATCAAATGGATTGGGTGATGCATTACATAAACAGTTCAAAGATAAATCAGATCATTTATCTCTGATGGAGAAGCTAAGTACTATTAAAAGAGCTCCACATGAGCATGTTTCATAGTTTAATTATCATTTTCAGAAGACTTGGGATAGAATTCTGGTAATGATAAAACCTTTACCTCAACATGCATTTCTATATTTTCTTAAATCTATTAATAGTGATATTTCAGTAATGATTCAATATATGGGCAAAAATACACTTCTCGATGCATATGAAATAGCCATTAAAGCATAAAACAACCTCATTCAGGCTGGTAAAATAGCTCCTAAGCCACCAATGCCAATTTTTTCTAAAGTACAACCATCTATAACAATATAATTACCCCCAATAGTTTTTGTTCCACCTGTTCCAACAATAGGTTATCAAGCTACAACCCAAGAAACTATTGTCCCAACTCAATTTCCAGAGTTACAAGAGATTAAAGGAAAACAAAAAAATATTGAGAGTTTATTGCAAACCTTTGGCAATGAGTTGGTAAACCTTATAAAGTAGCAAGGTCAAAATCCTAAACTTACCAAGCACCATATCAGCCAAATAGGCCACCTTATCAAATTGATTTCCAAGGTCAAAGAAGGAATTAAAACCCTAGACCATCTCAGCCATACAATCCTAATATTGCTATATCTTCAAAGGAGCTCATTCCCATGCAAAACAATATGGCACAGGATTCTAAGTGGTTTTTTCCATACAACCAACCTCACAATCAGAACACTTGTCCTAATGAAGTGTGAAATCAAAATCTCATGGTACAAAATGGCATTTTTGTTACAGATGATGTGACCAAACAAAGTCATGAGAATTAAGGCTCTCAAACTCAAAAAAATCATCCTAATTTTTCCCTAATGAATTGGAAAGGTAATGAGTTATTTGGAGTGAATCAGGACAAGGGGAAAAACTAATCATATACTTCCATTGCAGTCAATACAAGGTTAAATAAGTTTTTTTGGGGCGGGGGGCCTAGCTCGATTGGCTGAAGCATCCTATTGTAGGTAAGAGATCATGAGGTCTATTCTCCCCCCAAACCAATGGTACCAAAGGGTGTGTCATGCTAGTGCCATTGGTCACATGAAAAAAATTTACTAGGCGCATTGTAGTTTATAGGGGGATAGATACCAAACTGATTCTTGCAATCTAAAAATAAAAAATAAAAATACAAGTTCAAAGAAAAGAGTTGTTGATTTAGGAAAAAAGTTGATAAGAGCTTACAACAAGTAGATAAAGGTTAGAAACAGGTCGGTAAGGATAAAAATTAGAATCCTACAACTCAATAAGGCCACATTGGTTCTTCAACTTCTCCAAATTTCCATATTTTTCCAAGGGGTCAAACACTAGTATGTAAGGAATAGCCAAAGGCTCAATCTCTACCTTTTTAGTCACAAATTGAGGCAGTTGTTTCCAAGGGACAACAAAAGGTTAGTGTTGCAACATTTAATATTATGGATCATATGAATAAAGCTACTATTTTTTATTTAGGGAAAAACAAGTTTTGATGGGACCCGAAACCCATTACATAACAGTTTTGAAGGGACCCGCAAACTTATCTAGAACAAACAAGCTACATCAAAGATAGAACATATACCATCATTAGCCAATCAAAAAAAACATTAAGAATACATGAAGACTATACAATCTACACAAAGGAAAAGTAGGGGCCAAAAGCCCTTAACCCAATATAAACAATTTTTACCTGGGACCTGAAACCCAACGGTTTTGAGGGGACCTTAAACCCTCAACCAAGTTTTTCTAGGACCTTGAACCCAAAAGAGTGTCATCATTAGTTTTTGTCATGGAACTCAAACCCATAGACACAGCTGATAATACCATCAGCCCCCTAAACAAAAACACCAGCAACTCCCCAATCCCCACCTCAATAGGGGAGTTAAAGAGCACAAAAGAACACTGAAGCCCAACATCTTTCTTGTAGCAGCACCTAACCAATGCCACCCCCACCTCCATAGCCTTCACTCTTTTTCCCACCCAAACACCACCTCAAAAGGGCCAAGAAAAAGAGAAAATAACTCCCCACCAAAACTACAACAACGACCTTCACCTCAATAGAAGAGGGATTTTCCTAAATGGGAGAAATATTCACCTCTAAAAAAGACACCATTTGTAGATCCAGAGAGAGAAAAAACTATGGAGAGGAGAAGAAGCACACCCTCTAAAGGCATAGCCAAGTATTGGGCCAAGAAAAAGGTAGCAACCTCAGCCAACAAAAACATGAGAGAGAGAGCCTTCAGAATAAAACTTTGTAATAGATGCTCAATCCACAAGGGATCCATGATCACTTGCATAAAATTAGTCTTCACCGCAAAATAAAAAAGTAGGCAGAAGAATGATATCCTACTCATCAAAAACCGCTCCAACCATTGGCTCACCAGGAAACAAGGAACCCACATACAGCTTCAAACTTTGGGTTAGCAATAATCCAACCCACACCTCCTTAACCCACAAGGAAAAAGGAGACAATAGAGAACCAAGCTCCACAAGCTGCAAAACAAAACACAACCCAAACTGAAAGGACAACTCCACCCACATCTTAGTCAGAAAAAACCCCATGATGTTGGATGTTGTGTTTTTGTTGCTGATATGTGGATGCCATTGATGTCAACACTATAAGCATTAATGTCTTTAAGACTATAAATGTCGAGGATATTGAGAAAATTGTAATTAAATAAGCTGCAAATTGTCTGTGAAGCTATGAAGATGAGTATGATGGAAATTTTAGTATGTTCATGGTGAGAAGTTTTAGATTAAAGGGTTTGTTTTCAATCCTATCTATTTTATCCACCAAAATTTTTAGAGGTGCATATGAAGATTTGAGCAAGTTATGATTTTTTGTGTTCCAACAGTTATTTTGTTATCGAAGTTGGTATTCCTTGAAGAAGATAATGTGATTCTAGTAATTTGAGTTGTTGTTTATGTTCTTGTGGTGTTCATGGATGTTTCTATATCATGCTCTATCTATTTTTCATGTCTATTTTGATCATTGTGTGCGCAATCTGTGATTTTCTCTTGCGTGTTCATGTTTTTCATGTTCATGGCCGACAGGGTGATTGAAGCATGTTGTGGATCTTCGAGGAAAAATATTTGAAGGTGTTTTATGTTCAAGGACATTTTTTTGGGTCTCCGCTATGTTGTGGCCGACCTTGGTTGATTCACATTAATAATCTTTATTGTTTTGGTCTGACAGTTTGCATTCATTATATTATTTTGTTGAAGTCGACATAAAGTGATGTAATTACTTATTGAGAATACATATGAGTGATTTCTCATCTCATTTGATGGATGCATGATGCAAAGAGTGTGAATAAAGATCAGATCATTCAAAGGCAGAGAAGGGTGTGAATAAGAATGAAGAAAAGTGAAGAAGTCTTCATGTGGTTAACCAGAACTATAATTTTTATGTAAGATAGTGAGTCTTCCCTTGTATTTGAGCAGTGATCTCTAGATAGTGTGCTTGAATGCATGTGCATTCCCCATTTATTCTTCTTATACTTTTAATAGAGTATAAACTTGTGGATTAACCTCCACCGTGGTTTTTCCCCTAACAAGGTTTCCATGCAAAATTCTTGGTGTTATGTGTATTTATTATGTCTTATTGATTTATGCTTTCATGGCTATTAATCAGATCTGAGAATAAGGGTTAATAGAGTTAATAAGTTTGAAATTATGTGACAAATGGTTCACCCCCCCTCTCAGTTTTCTACCCTTGTGTTGCCAACAATTGGTATCAGAGTAGGTTCCTTGGAAGAAGTTTAACATCTTGAGGTGATCCAAGATGGTGACATATAAGAAGGATAGTATGAGATTTGATGGAATAAACTATTCTCTGTGGAAGACTCGAATGGAGTGTCATCTGAGATGCATTGGTGAATCTTACTGGAACATTACAAGTAATAGGTATGTTATTCCTCAAAATGGTCCTACTACTACTACTAAGATTAGGGATGTTGAATACATTATCAGGGCCAAGGAAGCATTGTTGAGTGCTTTGACTGATTCTGAAATGACAAATGTTATGGATCTGAAGACTGCCTATGATATTTGGAAAAATTTGGAAACCTCATATGAAAGTGATGCTAATTTGAATATTGCTAAGCTACAAAGTCAAATTGTTGAAAATGGGTGATGATGAGAATATCACTACTTTTATGCAAAGAGTGAATGAACTTGTGTGTGGCATCAGATGTGCTAGTGGATAGTTAGATGAATTAGAGATTATTGCTAAAGTGCTTGGATCCTTGCCTACTGGATACAAAGTTAAAGCTACAGCTATTGATGAGCTCCTAACTGTGACAAATGTAGCCAGAGATATGTTGATTGGTAAACTTACTGCTTTTGAGTTGAGTGAATTTGATGATGCCCTTCCTAAGATAGAATCTGCATTCAAATCTACTACCTCTAGAAGAGACAAGCAAAGATATTACATGGGTGAAAGTTCCTCTAGAAAGGTATTCAAGTATGAGGAAGAACTGAGACAAATTGAAGAAGAAGAAAGAGAACCGAATGAGCTTGAAGCACTTCTTGTCAAAAGAGAAGCTAGAGGAGAATGTAAGTATAAAGGAAATTTTCCTATTAAATGTTTCTCTTCAAATAAGATAGGTCATTTTGCATCAACGTGTCCAAAAAGAGTTCCTAAACCAAGATATAACAAGCCTAGAATTCAAAAGAAGTGTTATTATGTTGTTGATGAAGGTGTGATAGATGATGAATCTAATAAAGGGAATGTAAGTGAAGATGAGTTTGTGTTTATTGCTATCAAGAAAAATAAACCTATGTCTACTAAATCTACTAGTTGTACAAATTTGGAGAAATGCCTAGCTGCTCAAGTTGAAGAAAAGGATGAATGGATAAATGATAGTGGATGTTCACATCACATGATAGGTGATAAAAGCACATTTGTGAGCTTGGAAAAGTATGATGGTGGTGTTGTAAGATTTGGTGATTACAATGGTGGTATAATTTGTGGCAGAGGATGTATTTCGTTTGATGGTAAGCATAATACTGATGATGTTCTTTACGTTGAAGGCCTAAAGCATAATCTTTAAAGTGTCAGATAGATGGTTGATAAGGGATACAATCTTCAATTCAAGGATGGAAGATGTAGAATATTGGGAAATTTTGGAAATGTGATTTCTTCAAGTACAAAAACAAAAGGTAAAAATTTTCACCTGAATGCTGCTAGTAAAAGTTGTATGATTGCTCAAGTTGATGAAAGTTGGTTGTGGCATAGGAGAATGTGTCATGTAAACTTTGACAATATTATCAATATAAGTTCTTCTCAGGTAGCGAGAGATCTTCCTAAGGTGGTAAATCCTACTAATGTCATATTCAAGGAATGTCAGTTAGGAAAGAAAACTAGAATTTTATTTCAAAGCAAACAACATTGTTCAAATGAATTGTTGGAGCTTGTGCATACTGACTTGTGTGGTCCTGTTAGAATTAGAAGTTTGCAAGGTTACAGGTATTTCATTTTTCTTATTGATGATTACTCTAGGATGATGTGGGTTACTTTCTTAAGGGAGAAATCTAAAGCTCTAGAGAATTTCAAGATCTTTAAGGCTATGGTTGAGATAGAGATAGGTCTAAAGATTAAGTGTCTGAGATCATATAGAGGTGGTGAATTCACTTCCGGTGATTTTAATTCTCTATGTGAAGTGCATGGGATAAAGAGACAACTATCTACACCGTGGACCCCTCAAAAAAATGGAGTTGTAGAAAGGAAGAACAAGATAGTTCAAGATGCTGCTAGAACTATGATGTTGGAAGGAAATGTTCCTCATATCTATTGGAGATAAGTTGTGATTATTGTTGTTTATATCCTCAACTGGGTACAAATCAAAGGTGATACTGGTAGGACCCATTTTGAGCTATGGTTTGGTCATAAGCCTATTTTTAGATATTTCAAAATCTTTCGGAGTAAATTCTATATCAGAAGAGATGAAGATATAGGAAAGTATGAAGCTAGGAGTGATGAAGGAATCTTTCTTGGTTATTCTACTAAGTGTAAGGCCTACCGGTGTTGCAACAAGAGATTGAAGAAAATGGTTGAAAGTGAAAATGTTAAGGTTGATAAAGACATTGCTAGACCATCCAAAACCAGTGGATATGACTCTGATGATCAGAATGACAATACAAACAAAATTCAGACTTCAAATCAAGTTCAAATCGTTCTAGTGAATCAAGAAGATCAAGAGGAAGGAGAAACTAGTGAAAGTGAAGAAGAGAGATCACAAGAGCCTAAAATTCAAGAGCAACCTAAGACTCTAAGGTATGTGATGTTAAATCATTCAGAAAATCAAATCATAGGTGATAAGAACAAAAGTGTCCAAACTAGGAGAATAATTGTAGAAGAATACTGTTTGATATCAAAAATTGAGCCAAGTAATGTAAATGAAGCATGTAAATATGAACATTGGATTGAAGCAATGAATGAGGAACTACAACAAATTGAGAAGAATAATACATGGATTCTTGTTCCTAAACCTAAGGACAAAAATGTAATTGGAACTAAATGGGTCTTTAGAAACAAATTGAATGAGCAAGGTGAAGTTATCAGAAGCAAAGCAAGACTAGAATGTAAAGGATATTCTCATATGGAAGGAATCGACTTTGAAGAGAATTATTCCCCTGTTGCTATAATTGAAATTGTAAAATAGTTCCTTTCCTATGGTGCTTACGAAAACTACAAGGTTTATCAGATGGATGTCAAGTCAGCATTTCTAAATGGCGAATTGGAAGAAGAAGAGTACATTGAGCAACTTGATGGATTTCAATTGACTGATCAGGGAGATATGGTGTGTTGGTTAAAGAAAGAATTGTATGGAATCAAACAAGCCCCCAAAGCTGGGTGTGCCAGATTGGATAGGTACTTGTTGAAGCTTGGATTTAACAAAGGTATTGTTGATAGTAATTTGTATTTCAAGATTGATGATGATAAAGATTTGTTTGTGGAAGTTTTTGTTGATGATATAATTTTTTGAGGAGATGATGGTTTGTGCATGAATTTTTCTAATGAGATGCAGAATGAGTTTGAGATGTCAATGATTGGAGAGATGAAATTCTTTTTGGGATTGCAAATTACTCAGTTAGATAAAGAGATATTTATATCTCAATCCAAGTATGTGAAAGAATTGCTAAACAAGTTTGGTATGGAAGATTCAAAGCCAGTCGGTACACCCATGGTGATTGGATGTAAGTTGACAACAAATGATGATTCTCTGAAGGAAAATCAGACTAGATACAGATCAATGATTGGTGGATTGCTTTATTTGACTCAAACTAGACCTGATATCATGAATGTTGTATGTAATGTTGCAAGATTTCAAGCTGATCCTAAGGAATCTCATGTGACTAATATAAAAAGAATTTTCAGATACTTGAAGGGAACAGTTGATTTTGGGCGATGGTATCCTAAAGATGATGATCTTACTTTAAGTGCCTTTACTGATGCTAGTTGGGTAGGAGATGTGAATGATAGGTAAATTACCAGTGGTGGCACAATTTTCTTGGGAAAGAATTTGATTTCATGGTTAAGTAAAAATCAGAATACCATTTATTTTTCTATTGCAGAGGCAAAATACATTGCTACTACTAAAAATTATACTCAAGTATTGTGGATGAAGTAGATGTTGAAAGATATCAGATTTGTGTATGATGAACCTATTGCTATATTCTATGATAACTCAAATGCAATTAAAATTTCTAAGAATTTGGTGTTGCATTCAAAGACCAAGCATATATCTATCAAGTACTACTTTTTGAGAGACAAGGTGAGTGATAAGGAAGTCAAACTAGAGTATGTTCCTACTAAGGAACAAATTATAGATGTCTTTACTAAGCCATTTCCTAAGGATAATTTTGAGTATCTCAGAGGGAAGTTAGGGGTGATTACCCCTCCTAATCAGAACTAAGATATAATGCATTGCATCAGTCTGAGCATTTCACAATCATATCTTGATTTAGATTAATGTTGTGGAGACTACTACTCAGGGGGAGTAGTCAGATGATTCAGAAATGTGGTTAAGAGATTTTGTATCTTTTTCATTGATGTCAAAGGGGGAGAAGATTCATGTGAAAAAATATTGTAGAATCAAGGAGGAGAAGAGAAATGTGAAAATCTGGAAGAATAAGTCATGGGGGAAGAGTCAGAACCTCAGAGGGAGTAAGTGTCGAAGTTAGTTGTGTTGAAGGTGTTTTTCACATCATGTGTTTCCATCAGTGCCAAAGGGAGAGATTGTTGGATGTTGTGGTTTTGTTTCTGATATGTGGTTTTCATTGATATCAACACTACTAGCATTAATGTCTTTAAGACTGTATATGTTGAGGATATTGAGAAAATTGTAATAAAATAAGTTGTAGATTATCTATGAAGCAGTGAAGATTAGTATGATGAAAATTTTAGTATGTTGACAGTGAGAAGTTTCTGATTAAAGGGTTCATTTTCAAGCCTATCTATTTTATCCACTAAAATTTTTAGAGGTGCGCATGAATATTTGAGCAAGTTATGATTTTTTGTGTTCCAACAGTTATTTTGTTACTGAAGCTAGTATTCCCAGAAGAAGATAATGTGATTCTGGTTATCTGAGTTGTTGCATATGTTCCTATGGTGTCCGTGGACATTTCTAGATCATTTTCTATTTGTGTTACACATTCGCATTGATTTTTGTGCTCATAATCCATTATTTTCTCTTGCATTTTCATGTTTTTCATGTTCATGGTCGATAGGGTGATTGAAGCATGTTGTGGATCTTCAAGGAAAAATCTTTGGAGGTGTTTTGTGTTCAAGGAAATTTTTTTGGGTCTCTAATATGTTGTGGCCAACCTTGGTTGACTCACATTAATAATCTTTATTTTTTGGGCCAAATTTTTGCATTCATTCTATTATTTTGTTGAAGCCGACATGAAGCAATGCAATTACTTATTTTAGATATATATGAGCGATTATTTATCTTATTTTATGGATGCATGATGTGAAGTGTATGAGTTCTATGTGTGAATAAATATCATATCATTCAAAGGTAAAGAAAAGTTTAAAGAGGAGTGAAGAAAAGTGAAGAAGTGTTCATGTGCTTAACCAAAATTCTAATCAAGCATTAGCAGATGCTACTTTCTTAGTTCAAATTCTTCAGATGGATTTAATCTGAATGTTTCTATAAGATAGTGAGTCTTCCCTTGTATTTGAGCAATAAGCTCTAGGAAGTGTGCCTGAATGCATGTACATTCCCCATGCATTCTTCTTATACTTTTAACAGAGTATAAACTTGTGGATTAACCTCCACCATGGTTTTTCCCCTAATAGGGTTTCCAAGAAAAAATCTTGGTGTTATGTGTATTTTTTATGTCTTGTTGATTTATGCTTTCATGGTTATTAATCAGATATGAGAATAAGGGTTAATAAAGTTAATAAGTTTGAAATTATGTGATAACTAATTCACCAATATCTCAGTTGTCTACCCTTGTGTTTCCAACACATGAGACCCAAAAATAGAGAGGACTCAAAACCCCAAGGAAAAACAACCCCAAGTGGACAGCACTGAAAAGAACCCAAAGCCCACAATAAAAAGGGACCCACAACCAAAAAGGGAAGAAAAAGACAATAGCAAGGACCTAGAGCTTCCAAAAGCCAAGAGAGCACAAAGAAGCAAGAGGGACACAAGTAGAAAGGAGCCAGAAAATGTACCAAAAAAAAAAATCACCCAAGACACCCTAACACATTGGTTAGATCCAAAAGTAGGCCAATCCAAAGGCAAACCTACCACTAAGAACCAAAAGGAAACAAAGAACCACTAGGATAGAAGAGGAAACTCCCACAAATTAGGAGGAACCAAAGAAGCAACAAGAATAAAACAATCCAACACAGGAAGCAACAAGAAGCCCATGCAAGAGAAAACACCCATGCAACATAGAAATGATAAGGATGATTGAGAGGCAAACCAACCATCCAACCCAAACACAAAGAGAAAAAAAGGATCCACTGAAGGAAAGGAACACATAAATGAAGATCCCTCTAGGGTAGAAAGATTCATAGGAAAGGAAGGCAATGCTTCTCAAAATAGGAAAAATCCCACCTGCCTGCAACAACCAATCTCCAACCCACAAAAGCATGGTGACCACTGCATAGACCAAAAGCTTCGTCATCATCCTTAGCACCATCATCTTCGCCATCTCCAAAATTTAAATCTCCAATGCTCCCACCCATAGCACTCCCTCCCACTCTCAGCATTTTTTTGAAGAAATCTATTGTTAGTTTTTCAATGATTGATGCTTTACATATTCTTGCGAAAAAATATTTCTTGCAAGATGCTTTAGCTAAGATTTTAATTTTTGATGAGTCTAGTAGAGATCAGCCTAAAGTAGTGCTTACAAATAGCCCTAAAACCAAGAGTGAATATTCAGCTCAAGAGGTTAAACCACCTCAATTTTATGTCAATTTGATCATTGGTGAATATTTAGTGCACAATTGCATGATTGATTCAGGAGCAAGCAACTCTATTATGCCCAAGCAGCTAGTGGATAAGCTAGAATTGACTTATGGTCCATTGTCAAAGGGAGTAGTTCAGTTAGATGGTATAGCCATTAAATTTTTTGGAGTTATCAAAAAGCATCCCCTTACTTTACATTCTTGTCCAAACTTCTCAATCCCACATGATATTTATGTCATTGATCTACCACCTTTCTTTGCCATTTGCCTTTTTAGGGACTTTACTGCAAATTTGGGTGGGTATTTGTCATCAGATTGGTCTCATATGTTTTTCAAGACTAGATATGGCACTAGAGTGACCATAAAATCATAACCACAAGCTAAAGATAATTGTTGCCAAATTTTCACTCATAGGCCCAATCAGGTGGAGTTTGTTGATTTTTAAGCTAAGAGAATGAGGTACATTTTATTAACTTTCCTACATTACATTCAATTGTATAAATAGAAAGATCAAAAAAATATTACAAGATTATTGTAATAGATCATTGTATTTATACAAGTGCATGCAATAGAGAAAATATTTACACAAATCTTTCTAAAAAGTAATCTTTATTGAATGTAAGAATATTCATTGTCTCACACAAGCTGTGAGATTGACTTTTTCTTATTCAATACAAACCATGAAAACCATATACATGAATAAGTAAAGAAAGAAATGAATGTGCATAGAAGGAAGGTAACTAGTCATTGCCTATGAATGATTGGTTTTGATGTGTCTTCTTGTCCTATTCTTGTCCCGAGCTTCATATGTTGCTCCTAGTTCATGTTCCTGAATAGTAGTAACAATGGTATTAGAGCATGCTCTAAGCAATGATTGATTACAAAAATTGTATACACATTCACTCTATGCATGTATAGATTGGTCTCAATGTGCATTAAACAAGAAATCCATACCTTGGATTTCCCAGAAAAATCATTAAGGTCATCAAACACCTCCAAAAATATACATGTTTTTCCTAACTTGTTTGCTTCATCTGCATATTCAAGAAAAGTAATGTTGTTGGTTTGATTCATCTAATTACAGCGGGTGGGGTTAAATGTGGATCCCACAAGGGTTGAACTCAGCTTTCCATTTCTTTATGATTCCCTCAAGAAATCACACATCATCTATGATAGTGAGTTTCAATCACTATCATAAGTGACATATACCTATTCAAGGTAATCATGAAGAATGTGGATAATGTCATCATCAAGATATTGTTGATGTTGTACTTGTACAAAGGAATCACACATGAATAAATTGACTATCACAATAGAGGATCACAACAAAAGAATAGTTCCATTATATCCAAGGTTTAAGTCTTTATGGAATGGATAACTATGCAATTAATGACTTTAAAGGCCAAACAAACAATACTCAATATCTATGATAATAGAAATAACAATGCATTTATCTATTCAATGGAACATTTGTAGAGATATAATGTATAGTGATATCAATTCATAACAAAAATGATTTGAAATGCATTTCAAGTTTTAATATATGGATCTAATGTTGGTGCCAATTGAGAAGATTACATTTGGAGTAGTGACAGTCCTTCAACGATGTCAAAGGCAGATTACATAAAGGTCTTTGAGGCTAGTGTTTTTATTTTTAAGAAAGATTACAAATTCCTCAATGTATACATGATGTTAGCATAATTTATTTAAATATGTGTGGGGTTTTTTCAAAATGGTAGTGATTAAATGATTTGTAGAAGCCATACCATTCATTTTCTTATGCAGGTAAAATCAAGAATCTACAATTTTTAGAAACTGTTTCAAACCCAGATAGAAAATGAAATCTCAAGCTAAAATTTTCTAGAGTAAATATTGGACAAAACCCTTGTGTTTTACATGAAATAAAATAGAGTTAATCACATATCCATTAAAAGTACAGAAAAACCCTCTTGGGATTTATTTTAGAAATCAAAAAATACTAAAGAAAATGGGAGATTCAAGCTTATACAAGTTTTGAAGAAATCAGATGTCAATATTAAATGGAGCTCAAGCTACAATAAGAAGAATGAAGAATGCCCAGGAAGTGAGCTCACGGCCTATAGTGTTCATGAAGGAATTAAAAAATGCATAAAGCTTTTGTGTTATGCTCATACGATGCAGTTGCATTGAATCATTTAGCAAACCATTTTTGTCAGCACTTTCTTACATAACAGTTGATTGAGATGGCTCCTACTTCATCCATTCTCCCTCTCATGGAATCTCATTCATGTTATAATCCTTCATGAATCTTATCATAGAAAGGAGATTATGACACTATAGGCCGCCATTACATGAAAATAAAATAGAGATAATCATGAATTTTTTTTAAGCCTACAGGAATATGTGAAGGTCGCGGCCATGAGAGGATTAAAAAAGACTGAGAGTGAGTATATAGAGTTTGATATACAAATTTCAAAAGGAAAAGAAAAAGAAATGAAGGAGTTTTATGCAAACAGAAAAAATTACTTAGCAGTTCGACCTCCATGAAAGTGCAAAAAACTCTCCTCAAACCCTATGGTGGCACATTGAAGTCTCTAGAAGGTTGCAAAGTGAAAATGATGCAAATTTTGCATCTTTTTCCTTATTTTTGTTGATTAGGGTTTCCTAACCCTAATATTTTGACAACTAAAGGCTTTTTTCCTTTTTCTTTATTTTGCAAAGTGTTAACTAAATACCCCTTCATCCATGTTGTCGGCCTAGGGGCCCTTTTGTGAGTTTATTACCTTGTGCATTTTGCATCGATCATTCAAATGTAATACATTAGGCTTAGTAATGTCATTATGAACTACTTAGTCAAATGTAATGTTTATGCAAAGCTAGTGTGTATGTTGAGGAGCTTAGTGTCTTTATGCTTAGTGAGAGAACATAGGATAATTAAGTTAGTTTGTTGATTGAAAGAGAGAATATAGGAGAGTTGCAAGTGGTTTGGAAACATAAGGAGAGTATATAGGAGAGATTTTACTTGCTTTTGGGAGGTTGAGAGGCATCTACCAAAGATTTGGGAGGTTTTTTTGACCTTTTAAAAGCACATTTGAGAGCATCTTGGAGAGATTTTAGCTTGCCTTTACAGAGGACTTGGTCAAAATTGACCATTTCAGCCTTATTGATCACTTTTGGAGATAGATTTACATGATAAATTTGGGGTTTATTGTTGCATCTGACCCATGAGGTTTCTAGAACCTTTTTTTGTGGAGCTTGGCTACTTAGCCATTTTGGTAACTCATTATTGAGTTATTTCAGATTATGCTTTTGATGTGCTAGAGACTTTCTTAGTCCTTTGACAGTTTGAGCATGTTTTGTAACTGATTTTGGAGTATGAAATATAGAATTTACCTTAGACAACACTGATGAGCTTATTTTTCCTTCTTGATCTTGAAAGCATTGTGCATTACTAGATGATTGATCAAGTTATTTGTGCAAAAATTTCTATTTCCCTATAACTTTGGGGTGATCCCACAAAGTTGGTTTACAATTTCTGAGAGGAATTGATTTTTGTTGAAATCACATATTTTTAGAAAATATAATGATTTAAGTCTTAAAGAGTTCTATTTTAAGGATTCCAATTGAAAAGGGTTTGATCAAACCACCTTAGATCAAACCCCCTTGGATAGAACCTCGCTAGTTTTAAACCATACCTATAAATGAGTCTCCTTTACACCTATCAAAATGCTGATAAAAAATCACTTTTGATTTACCTTTTGGGGGATCAAATGAATTCATTTAAAATTTATTTCAAATGATTATGGTATTCCTCAAAATGAGCTATCCAACGACTATAATTTTAATATGTTTTGGTTTTATTATGTATTTCTTTTTTTAGTTTTATTAAACATAGGTTTTCATCGAATGAAGGTCTTTTTTCTACACATGTGGAAAAATAGCAGATTATCAAAAGAAAAATTAAAAAATATAAGTGCACTAGATATTGAAGTCCTTGATCCAAAAAAAATAAAATTGAATTTTGATATATACAAAAAAAGTTGCGCGTTATACGATCGCGTTATGTCTGAATTGTAATTGGTTTGACTTTGAAACTTGATTAAAGAAAAAATATTTAATAAAAAATTATTTAAACAAGTGGAAGCACTAGATATCGAAGATACAAATCTAAATTCAAAAAAAATAGAATTTAATCCTTCATGGAAAAAAATTTATGTGTTATATGGTGTGCGTCATTTTTTAAAAATGTTGTTTTCTGAAAAAAAATCATTTTTTTGTGGGAGATGGAAAAAGAAGTGCAATATGATTCCAAAAAAATTGAAAAAAATATTTTTAGAATCTGCAGACAAAAGGTGATGAGACTCTAGTTTGCATCATCTTCAAATTCCTCATGATTTAGCCGCTATAGGTACCCGAATGTGAAGATTTAGTTAAAAATAATAATTTCAGTGTCCAGTTTGGCCAAAAATTGTAAACCACTATTGTGGGATCATCCTTTGTCTCATGTATCATGCCTTTTCTGTAAAAGTAAGGTTATGCAGGTTATGAATTGTGTTTTAAAATTGCATACAAACCTTTATAATTTGTGAAATTTTCCTTTCCTTCTTGAAATTGTATGCAAGTCAGACCTTTTCATGAAACATTTATGCATAAACTTATAGTAACATGTTATGTAGTGCAATATATATCATCAATTTTCAAGTGTATGTCAACCTGAATGTTTCATAGCTCTTCTTAGTTTGGTGTATCACCCAAAATTTCCATTTTCAGCATTTCATTTTCAACAATCTTTCTCCTTTTTCCTTTAAAAAAAATCAATAGTTAAGGTGATATCCAAGCTAGGAAGCCAGCCTTCTCTGGAGGTTCTTTTCCATTTTTAGGTGACCCATAGCTTGGAAAAGTTCCCATGCTCCTCTAAAGTATCAAGTTCTGCAACTTGATAAGGGTGCAAATTTATGATATAATAATCATATTGAACCTTATGTTCCTAATCCTATAAATGCAAACCTATCCATCCATGAGTAGGAGGATCAATCCATGACCCTAGACCCCAACACACCTACTAAAGGAATATCTAATATTAATCTAGATGAGTGGGCAGCCGAGAATCATGAAGTTGACCCTTTCAATCACATGGATGAGGTAGGATTGGGCATTCACATGATTTAGGAGCATGATGCAATTCGTCCAAATCTAGTTAAAGATGAAAAATAGCCATAACAACAAGGTAATCAACTTTGGAAGTTGTATTTTGATGGCTCAAGAAGCAAGGTGGGTGTTGGTGGAGAAGCCATGCTGATTTCTCTTGATGAAGAAAGGTATTATTCATCCTTCAGATTCATGGCCTAGAATGGGCTAGGTAGAGAGATATAAAATGTTTATAAATTTTTGGTGATTTTGAATTGATAGAAAATCAATTAAGAAATCTAAATGTTACAAAAAATGATTTGCTCAAGCTATATAAGCATAGGATTTGGGATTTAATTGAATATTTTGATGCTTTCAACTTGCTCTCCATTCCTAGAAATCAAAATAAAGAAGTTGATAAGCTAGTTGTCATAGGCTCATAGTTTGATATTCCAGCTAATGTTCACAATGTTGAGGTACAACAGTATGTAAAAGTGGTGTTCAGACCATCTATACTAGATAAAAATGTTAATTGGAAAGTTTTTTAAAGTGATGAGTACATTATTAACTTTTTGATATAAGAGTCTAATTCTGTAGCTAGAAACCAACAAAAGTGGCAACAACAATATGACAATCAGATCTTACAGTTAAATTCAAACAAGCTACCTAAAGGTTTGGTAACCTTGGAATCAATTTTTAATATCGATTATCAAGTTTGGAGAGATAAGAGTAGCATATCAATGAAAGAAGAGAACTATGAGCCCATTGAGATATTCAGAGACAAGCTCCTCAAGCTTGGTAAGGTATGTACCAAAGAGGAACAACAACCTTTTATTTTTGTTTTCCAAGAATTTAATGATATTCTTGCTTGGGAATATGGAGATTTAAAGGGTTTTAACCCTAAGTTAGCTCAACACACCATTGAGGTGGAGCCCAAAGCAAAACCAGCGAGGCAAAAGTAAAGACCTCTAAACCCTAAGTTGGAGCAACTCTTGAAAATAGAGTTAAGCAAGCTAATTGAAGGTAACATCATATTTCCAATTAAGTATACTGTTGATGTAGTATTTTGCATGTAGCGGTAGTCTTATGGGAAACTTAGCTAATGAGGGGCATTATGCGCTAGCTAAGTGACCTTCGGGATTTTACCAAAGTTGGCTCTTCGCTTAATGGGTGAAGTAAAGGTAAGGGAGATTGCAAGAATGTAAAATTTACACTACAGGTGATGTGCCAAAATCTTTAGATAACTTTACCAGAACACAGTGCATAATGCAAAGGCCCGAACCACTAAATTGTTGTTAATTAAGATAATTTTTTCAAAAGCATTTATCATGCAACAATGCCTTCTAACCTATATAATGTAATCAAACATAACTTTTCTTTAACATAGAAGAGTCAAAGAAACATGGTCTGTATTTATTTTAGCTATGAAAGGTCACAGAAACTTAAGAACAGGCATTCATACAAAAATAAAGACAATAGCACAGGTCAATAGTTCCAGTGAATGCTTGAAAATGGAAAGGCCGAATTTATTTGGCATAGTCCGAAGTCTTTGAATTAAAACCAACTATTGCACAAGGCTTGATTCCCAGTGCTTGAGATATTTCATAAACTTAACCAACAACCTATTAAAGAAAACACGGCCCCATTTATATGGCCATTCCACTGCTTAAAGACGCATCATGAAAGAGCAAACCATGCGGGGCGATCCTTGGCCCAGATCATCTTGAGCCGCCACAGTAAACATCCATCGATTAGCAACACGCCAGTGAGGCCACAATACGAAGTAGAAAACCATGCAGCAATAGGAGAGGACACACGGCAGCAGGAAGTATAAAAGATTCGTCGACACTTCCAAGGTAACCGGCACAGGAACAAAAATGCCACGCGTCACCCAGACTGAGTCCGACAGAAAATAGCAAAAGTGCCTAGAAAAAAGCCACAAGAGAGATCCACGTGGAGAGCTCTGAGCAAAAGTGAATAACGAGGCGGGCCCGACTCAGAAAAGCAGCCCGAATGAGCCATGCGGTACGCAGACGGAGACTGTCGAAAAGTGAAGCAAAAAGCTTTAGGAGGAAGATGCATGGCGAGCTCCGAGAATAGTGACCATGCAAAAATAAGGCGCAGCCGCAAAGGAAAAGAAAACTACCAAGGCTTCGATAGTTTTTGTTGAACAGTTTGGTGACTCATAGGGGCTTTTTGCTCATAGAAAGGAGAACCCCAGAAACCTTTGGCTCAGCAACAGAAATGCTCACAACCTTGAAAGGGCGGCCTACAGATTGGTCCATACTTCGTTCATTGGTGCTGAGAGGGTTTGCAGATGCTCATGAGCTAGTCGGAGATCAATGATTGCTTTGAAGGGAAATTCGCCTGATACTTTTGTTTCCAACTCTAATTGGAAGAAAAGTTGTGCCAGTTGATGCACGATTGCCTCGATCTCCTCAACAGTCAGAGATTGATCGAAAGCCTGGAAGACAGAAAGGTCTTGCTTCTTCTCTTCAATCATTTCAACAATATGCTCCACTCCTGCTACTGCCTGGTCCGCAATGAAAGGCGAAAGGAGGCCTCTGAGTGAAATGGGAAAACTTCGCCCGCATGTTGCTAGTAACCTGGTTTAGTCGGGCTCTACAGTCTGCCACCTGTTAAATGGCCTCATGCAAGAAAATGAGGCTACTTGTGCCTAAATTTGTTGTCATTCGGTCATTGATGCCCACGCTACTCAATGCTTCATCCGAAGTGGTATACAACTTACCCAACAATATTCTAGCCTCTGGGACCTTGTCGAATGTTAACTTCTGAACCTATTGTATCGATTCACTCACTGTCCCGCAGAGGTTAGCCACTTGTGCCATAAACTTCAAGGTGGGTTACAAAGTAAGGCAAAAATCCTTCACCTTATCCCAGTATGATGTGTGCAACTCCTTGGAGATTTCCAACGAGCTCATTCGAAGCGCAAGGGGTTGGGTTTTTAGGGCAGCCAATTCTGCCTCTTTATTGCTTAAGCCTACCACTGCTTCTGTCAAACTTTTATCCAATGTGGACATCTACCCCTTTAGGGCAAGAACTTCTCTTTCCTTTTCTGTCAGGGCCGACTTGGTTTGCTTAGTCTTTTGGACCTCCAACTCCAAGTTGGCACTCATTTCAGCAATCTCGTTAGTGGTGTTCTGCTAGAGCTCTCTCATCCCCTCAGTTAGCAAGTCAGATTTAGCTTGGAGTTCTTTCTCCCTTGCTTGGAGTAGCTCAACCTGCTTTTCAAGAGTCGAAACAACCTTCTCGCCTAAACCCTGCAACTTTTGATCTTAATTTCAAAGGAACCCCTCTCCTTCTCCAACTGACTTATTTTGTTCTCCTAGGCTTTGAATTTGTTTACCTAGATGTCAAGCTTCCTTTTCAACTCCGCAATCTGATCATCCTTCTTCTTCTCCTATCGGCTGAGTTTGAGAAAGTCAGTGGTTACTATTTTTTGGGTCTTTTCCATTAGCTCATCTTTATCTTGCAGGCGGGCTTGCTACAAGTCTAACCTGATAGCATTCATAGAATAATCACTAGGCTGCATCTCACCTACTGCCTTGATCACATTAGGAGCGATCTTTGCAAACATCAAAGAATTCTGGCTTTCATTGAAAATGGTTTGCAAGTGGGGCTTCGCCTGCCTGTTTGCGTCCTTCTTTCTTCTTTTCTTGATCCGGTTAGCGCGGGTGCCTTTATTTGCGTCGACTTGCGAGAAATATTCTTGGGCCGGGATACCCAGTCCACCAGCAAAAGGATACTCCTGAGGGATGGCCAGCGGGAAAGATAGTGTAGCTGATGCGTCAGAGGTCTTACTGGGTTGCATTATAATAGTCGGAGAGAATGGCGAGATGAATTGGCTATTCGGAGAGGATGAAAATGAGGTAACAGTGTAAGGAAAAACTAGAGATGCACCAACCGCAGAGCTAGGCCTTGGGGATAAAAATTGTTGGCCAATGAGCCTACTGCTAACACCAAATTGTGTTTCAAGTGAGGTATGGAAAATGGAAGACACGGGAGGGAAATTCGAAGGAGCGACTGGAAAGCCTAGCAAATCCAGTGGCGGAGGTGATTGGCGCGGATGAAATAGTAGGGGCTGATTGTGGCAAGACCAAAGACATAGAGGAGAGAGAAGAGGGAGGAAAAATTACCTAATGCTTGGTTTGAGTTGCGGATGCTTCGACCGCTCCCTTCGTCGACCATTCCTCCTCTTCACCGGCCTCCTTGGTGCGTTGTCGCTTCTGCTATGGGAAATTATCAAGGTCGAGAATGACCCGTCTCTTTCCACTGGTGGTCCTTGTCCGCTTCCATTTTGATTTGGAGGGGGCGACAGGATCTGATGTTTGTTCGTGTGGCACTTCCTCCTGCACAAGCTGTTTTCTAGTATTCTTCTCAAGAATTGGACTCTTGGCGACGGCAGGGGGATTCTGAGTTACCTCCTCCTTAGATTCTGTAGTAGCCTCCTCTCCTCTATATTGCTACACGGATGTTGAGTGGTTTGGAGAAAATTCAAAATTCGCATGTTCATTTTCTCAAATGTCATCAAATCTTTCATCGAGGGCTACCTTGTTATATATTTTGCCAGTTGCCAAAATTTCCTGTCGGTATATCCAGAAGGCTTGCATCTTCTCGGGTACCCAATTTAGCTTCTTTAATTTGGTGACTAGGGAGGGGTCGATCATCAGCTTTGGGTTGACCCTCCCCATAATGTGATAAAAATTTAGCCATGGCGGCTGACCATCCACTGTAGGAAAATATTCAAGGCCTACATATCTACTTAATTTTCCTTCCTCGACATTTCACCGGAGGTCTTAGAATGGCTGAGGCGAATGTGAGATTTTGATGTTGATTCCCAACAAATTATTGTCAGGGTTGTAATTCTAGGGATCGTCTATTAGTACCAGCTCGAGGTGACCCAACTTTTAAAGTAGAATCACCGAGGTATCAATCTATTGGGTCCTCTTTTTTACCAGTGACACCGAACCAAACATGATTGGCAACAACAAATGGGAGGTTAAGTACTTTCTTCCCCAATAATCATCATCAAGGGTACATAGTTGTCTCATTTCCTCCAAGGCCAACACTCTATCGGAGAGGAAACGAGGAAGCCGAAAAGGTTCTCGGATGAAATTCGGCATGCGAAGCATGGTGAAATCCTTGCCAAAGAACCAATCATAGGGTGGAGTTAATTTTCCCAACCAGGACCTCTGATAGGGTGATATGCGTTTTGTCATATTTATACCCGCCTTACCCAAAGCTCTTATAGTCGGGGCTATGAATGCATCTGAGAACGCATAATAATTGAAGGTTTTTGACATGACAGGTGTCCATGTCGAAACTGGCTTCCTTAAGCCACTCTCATCAAAAACAGACAGGAGCATTGACGTTGAAAAGTAATTCAGGTTTTGGTGCAAAATTAAGTAGGCCAGGAAAGACGAATACCTGAACTTAGAGCTAACCCAAAATTCCTTTAGCTACAGCCCAATGCCATCGCTAATAACCTTTGCAAAATCAAAAAGCGGGTCCTCGCGATTCTTCTTTAGCATAAAGCAAAGGGACATTTGAAACTGATGAACCTCTTTGTCTGAGTCCAAACCGCACACCATCACTAGCATAGAAGCAGTAGATGAAGCGGCACCTTTCAGAGCCTTCAAACTGAAAGGGAATTTGGGTGGGGCCGAACTGCTCGGATGTTGAAGCTCGAAGCGATAAAACTGTGGCCCCGATTGGAGCTCTCCCCACTTTTGCTGCATTCTTTCCATGTCAAAATTGTCAACCTCCTTACCCAAAGGAAAAGGGACACACAACATATCCTAAATAGCCATAGGGCTAATGACCACCCAGAAATTTTTGCAACTGATAACCCCTGTGTTTGAGTTGAACCGTTTCACGCATGCTGCCACAACCTCGGGGCAAGGGTGCACCAAGGGGACTATGTACTATGCAAGTCCATAGTACCATAGCCATTTGGGAAATTGGTCCGACGTATGCTTCATTCTTTTGCATGCACCCTCCCGAAGGCTCTTAGGATTGTGAGACAACTCAGGGTCGAAGACATTGTCCCAATCCTCCAAGACCACTGTCTGGTCTCTATGAGGAACCACGCTTAATAACTTTTGGTTCATTGGGTGAGTGAAAGACTAGCTAGGCTTCACAGGTATGCCCGGAGTGGCATAAGACTCCCCATCATAAAGCTGCACACAAGGTGTGTTCCTTATTTGCTCGCTCAGACCTACATGAGCTAAAGTTTGAGTAGGGTTTTCTGCAATTTCAGTCATTTTTGTATTCACAAGAGTTTTTTTGTAAATCTTTTTGCAAATGGCTTAGCTTCTCTAAAAACTTCTCTCTTCTTGCGAATGTCTTAACTACTTAATCCTTGGTAAACTTTGTAATAAATATGTTTCCCTGCATGCCATAACTTGCCTTTTTGCTTTCTCGAGAAAGGCGGCTGGAATAGGTACATGCCAACTATTTACGTCAAGTTGCTATTATGTGTTCCCAGTTTTACTCGTGCAAAAAGATCGCCAACTAGCCAAAATGCTCAAACATTAATTGACAATCTTTCACATGTGACGAGAATGGATTCTTGTCTCGAAAGACGAACCCAGGAAGCCCCGTGAGCATTTCCCTACAAGCTATCTGTATTGATTGACATTAATGCTCGTACAGGGCACATTGCCCAATAGAGCTTTTCTCTATAAATTCATCTAATTCAGATGGGACGGCGGTGCTTCGTATTATTGACAACTAGCCAATCTATGAATGATGTGGCAGCTTAGCGGAGCAAGTTACAAACTGCTCTTGCACCTCCCCGTCACCTCGCACGCTGCGACGCCAAAAACTGAGGTGAAGCGACACACTTGGCACAGTTGTTAATCATGATTTCTTCGGCAAGCAAAACTTAGCCAATCTATAAATCATCCCCTTGTGCAGTATTGCAAATCACAATATCGGCTATCCTTTCAGCTTAGCGACCTCTTGCTGCCTTAGTAGTTTTAATCTTTTACCTAGAAAAGCAGAAATCATGGAAACATTAGTGAGGCTCACTTGCAGAAAGACCCAGGTTGCCTTTCTTGGCAAGATTACTTGTAGGCGCCTAAAACATATGACAGGTGCGAAAAACCTGTTATACGTGAAAGTCATCAAGTGGATCCTTAGGAAGGACTGTGTACATTATGATGAGCAATATCGGGTGAACACCAGCATCTGCTCCTACTTTTTCACCTCGCTACTCGACATCAATGTCTCCAAGCATAAGATTTTAAAACTGACAAAGCTAGTCTTCCCTCAGCCCTACCTCGGAGGCCTGGAGCAGATTGTGCATGTAGCCCAATTGGGTCGTGGGATTCCCTCAGTTTGAAACATTCACCTGCAGTAGCTGCACGGAGGCATAATTCCAACCAAGCCCTTTCTGTTCAGGTTTGAGCTGGAAACCCATGAAGAGCATCGCGCCAAAGCCCGCGTAAGTTGTTATTTCCTGATGCGCATACACTATCTCAAGCCATTCTCTAGTTTTTAGTGGTACAAAGATTTTGAGAGAATGGTATTTCCTGACCCTGCGCTGCCTACCACCATGATCACTGGTCCTTCTCACTGATATTATGAAGACCAAGATGGTTATAAATTTTGTTTCTTATGTTTACAAGCCCCGCGCTATAGCGGGCATATGTAAATGTTAACATAAGGCCTCGGACTCTAATATATTGTAAATTTCTTACTCATGATGAATATAATATGCCATTTTTAGACCACCTAGTCTATTTATAACTTTCTTTCAATTGTTTGCACCATTGTTGTGTTTCATTTCAAAGCTTGTACTGAGAGGATATCCAAAACTTAGAACAGGGGAAAGTAATTACATATATACAAATATACAAAACTAACCGCATGCAGAATTAATAGAATCTTTTAAGATGTATTCCATTAACTGGAATACTCAAAACGTTGCCTTCCATATCTTCCAACTCAAAAGAGTTGAACTATTTACATTGATGAATCTTGAATGGCCCTTCCCAGAGACTGTCAAATTTTCTATGATGTCTGAGCTTTGCTCCGTGTTCATTGAATTTGAGGACTAAATCTCCACATTGTAACCCCTGATCAGAAGCCCTTTTGTCGAACCATTTTTTCACTACCTGCTAGCGACTATTCATTGCTTCCAGGGCGTGTTCTCTTTTCTCTTGCACCTCGAGCAACTTGAAAAATCGTACCTCCATCATGCCGTTTTGTTCAATTTCCAGAGACTTGAGCAATTGCAGGGCGGGAATTTTTGTGGTGATGGGCAGCAATGCCTCTTTCCCGTACACCATCTCGTAAGGAGATATTTTCAATATCTGTTTGGGCATAATCTGGTCTGCCCAAAGTTATGTCTGTAGGTTCCTATGCCACTCTTTTTGATGTTCTGAGTCTATCCTTTTGATCAACCTGATGAGGTTTTTGTTAGTAGACTCCGCAAGACCATTTCCCTGGGGATAATAGTTAGAGGAGGTCTTCAAGAAAACTCCATACTTTAGTGCAAACTGGCTCATCTTTGAGCCTAGAAAAGCCTTAGAATTATCAGAGATAATTGTCTTAGGTGGGCTGAATCTGGCTACTAATTCTTCGAGGAAATTAACAATCTCTGATTCAGTTGCATTTTTTAACAACACTGCTTCCGTCCACCTGGTAAAATAGTCAATCGCTGTCAATATCCATTTATGTCCAGTGGAATAGAAAGGATTAATCATCCCAATGAATTCTAGACCCCATTGAGCAAAAGGTTCTTCTACCACTATAGGTCTTAAAGGCATAGCAGCATTTTGTCTCTTTCCGACATAGAACTGACATTCCTTGCAAGATTTAATTAATGAAAACGGATCATTAAAAAGTGTTTGCCAAAAATATCCAGCACATATGATTTTAATTGTTGTAGTTCTTGCATA
Source organism: Sequoiadendron giganteum (assembly GCA_007115665.2). NCBI lineage: Eukaryota > Viridiplantae > Streptophyta > Pinopsida > Cupressales > Cupressaceae > Sequoiadendron > Sequoiadendron giganteum. The sequence goes on along the minus strand of CM021102.1, from coordinate 409,147,279 downwards.
AAAATGTCCTCCGATAGGGCTCTTATGATATTGATCTAATATCTTCTCAGCTTGCTCTGTATTTATGCATCTTAATAGGATGCCATTAAAATTTCTCTTAAACAAGACATCTCCTAAGAGCACATAATTACTATTCTGAAGGCAATAGAAACATCTTTTAAAGGATGGGAGATCAATCGGATACCTTCCCGTCTGCATAAAGTTTATCCTATCATCAAGCCAGTTGCTCTGAAAATTATCTTCGTTTATTAACACAAGTTTCGGAGCTCCAAACTCTGTCGTTGTTTCACTGTTTTCAGTAATATATTCACACAGTCCTTTTCCCTTGATGGTCTTGACAGGTCTGACTTCAATGTCATATTCTAGGATCTTGGTGATCCAATTAACCCTTTTCTCAGTGATTTCTCCTTCCATAATATATTCTCGCACACTAGGATGCAGTACACAAACAATCACCTTATTATATGATATCAAATGACATAATTTCTTAAGCCCTTTAACAATTGCGAAGGCCTGCTTCTCTACAAAATTATACTTTACTTCTTTTCAAGGTTCGCAAGTAGAAAGCAACAGGGGACTCCCTTGTGTCTTCATCATCTTTTTCGCATAAGCACCATGGCAATATTGTTTCCACCTCCAAAAACATACATAATAAAATCTTTTGACAGGTCCAGGTTAACCAACACAGGGGTGAAAGAAATAGCCTCTTTCACAAGCTCAAAAAAATTTCTGGCTTCCATCGTCCATTTGAAAATCTGATCTTTCTTGAGCATTAAGGTAATAGGATGAACAATGCCTACAAAATCTGCAATAAACTAGCTAATAAAGTTAACTTTACCTAGGAAAGACTGCACACCCTTTTTGTTAACGGGTAATGGAAGTCCCTAGATTGCATCAACTCTTTCTGGATCAATATCAATGCCCTCCTTAGAGATGACATATCCCAAAAGCTTCCCCTGGGGAACTTCAAAGACACACTTTTTCGGGTTCAAAAAGATTCTGAATTCCTGGTATTTTTGGAAAATGAGCTCCAGGTGATCAAAATGATCATCGACAGATTTTGAGAACACAGTTAAGTCATCCAGATAGATGAGTATAATCTTGTGGATCAAATCTTTAAAAGCAATGTCCATAGCTCTCTGAAAGGTGGTGTCGGCATTTGAAAGCCCGAAAGGCATTTTAGCATATGCATGCGTTCCCCACTTCGTGGTGAACGCTATTTTGTATTGGTCTTCTTCTTTTACCCGAATTTGGTTGTAGCCCAAAAAACCATCTAACATTGAGAACATTTCGGAGCCAGCTACGGTCTACAGAATTACCTCCATTGAAGGTAGGGGTAATGATCCTTCAAGGACACTCTATTTAAGTCTTAGAAGTCCATGCATAGTCGTATATCTCCATTTTTCTTCTGAACTGGCACCAGGTTTGACACCCAAGTGCTATGTTTGATCGGGAACACTATTCGGGATGCGATCAACTTGTTCAACTCCTGTGACATGAGCGATTCTATCTTTGGGTTCACAGGTCTTTGTTTTTGGTGAACTGGATTTGCTCCTTCTATCAGCTCAATTGTATGCTCGATGATTTCGAAATCATATCCCTTAAGATCATCATATGACCAAGCTACTACACCTGGGTATTCTTCGCAGAAATATTTTAGTCTGTCTTTATTCTTTTGCGAGACTTCTTTTCCAACTTTGAGCTTCCTATTTTCCCTAATATGCAAATTGGTGTAATTGCCTTTATCTTCCACCAGCTTTCTCTTGTCCCTTGTCGCGTCATCAAAATCAAAAAGGCTTTCCAGAGTGACTAGTCCTCTCGAGAGTTTGTTGGATTTGAACTGGATGATTTGATCTCTGTAGGTTTCGGTGATCTTCGGTTGCAGCTGATCGGAAAATTCTCTAGATGACTGGAGGAATGATGCAATATGAGCATCGCTATCAAATACCTACCAATTTGGATTGTTATCTGGGATAGCAGGTCTTATAATTACCTTCACCGCATGTTTATTTTTTAGTAATTCAGTGGCGAGCTCGAATTGAGCCCCAATAGTTGCCATCCTATCAGCTTTGGAGTTTATTTCCCTCGGAATAGCCTGAATATTGAATGCTTCAAAGTTGTCTATCAGATTCTAGACTCTATGTCGATAGGATCGCATACAGATGTTCTTTGTGATCGAAGTTCTACGAATTTGGTTGACCACCAGCTCAGAATCTCCGAAGACACTTATCTGTTTCTCACCCATTTTCTCCGCAAGGCTTAAACCATGGATAAGGCCTTCATATTCGGCTTCATTGTTTGAACATGCAAACAGGAAACGGTAAGACCTTAACATCTTTTTATCGGACAGAGATACCAAAAAAATCCCCGCTCCAGCTCCTGCTTTACATCTGGCTCCATCAAAGTATAATGTTCATATTTCTAGAGACTCTTCCCCTTCAGGTTCTTTAGTAACCTTGGGCATGATCTTCATTTGTTGTCTGAGAGCTAGTAGCCTCCTC